>SNQJ01S0054279.1:14118-44165 GCA_010110895.2 Picea sitchensis | reverse complement strand
CTAACTGGTTTTGCATTCTGCATTCTAAACCTCTCCAACACCTTCTCTATGTACTCACCATGAGACAATGTCAATTTGCGATTTTTCCTATCTCTTGTTATTCTCATACCAAGGATTTTCTTTGCAGCACCCAAATCCTTCATTTCAAATGAATTAACTAATTTATTCTTGAGCACATTTATATCATGCATATTAGACCTTGCAACAAACATGTCATCTACATAAAATAAAAAAATAATATAGCTTCCATTTTCTAGCCTTTTAAAATAAACACAGTGATCAAAATGACATCTATTATAACCTTGTTCTGTCATAAACCTATCAAACTTCAAATACCACTGCCTTGGAGATTTATTTAGGCCATACAATCTCTTCTTCAACATGCATACCAAATTTTCCTTCCCTTTGACCTCATACCCCTGTGGTTGTTGCATATAAATCTCTTCCTCCAAATCCCCATGGAGAAAAGTTGTTTTTACATCTAACTGTTCAAGATGCAAATCTTCTACTACCACAAGACTTTAAATAGTCTTAATTGAAGTAATATTAACAATAAGAGAAAGTATTTCATCAAAATTTATACCTTTATTTTGTGCAAACCCCTTTACAACAAGTCTAGCCTTGTATTGTTTTTTCCTCCATCTTCTTCCTTCAACTTGTAAACCCATTTATTATGAAATGTTCTTTTTCCTGCAAGAAACTAAACCAAGTCCCAAGTCTGGTTATTTACCAAGGAATCCATTTTCTCTTTCATGCCTTGCTGCAATTATTTTTAGTGTCTACCTTCATTTCCACTTCATAACATTTTGGTTCATGAGAATCAATCAACAATAAATAATACAATGAAGGAGAGTATCTTTCATGGGGTCTACTTAACCTTGTAGATATTCTAACAACACTTGCAAGAGTTTGAGGTACTTGCTTCTCCCATTGCTGTACATTTTGATTTTCTGGTACCTTTGGGATTTCTTTTTCAGTGATCTCATCAAGCACTATGTATTCTGGTTTTTCTTTTTCCTGTTTCTTTCCCTGCAACTGATCTTTGTACATGACATTTTCATTAAATATGACATCTCTACTCCTAATGATTTTGTGATTTTTATAATCCCATAAGCGATAACCAAAATCATTAACACCGTATCCAATAAAGGTACACTTCTTTGATTTTTCGTCAAGCTTTGTTCTATTTTCTTTATCAATATGGACAAATGCTTCACAACCGAAAGTTTTCAAAAAATAATAATTTACCTTTTACCTGTCCATGCCTCCTCTGGAATTCCACCATCCAAAGAGCTTGAAGATCCTATGTTTATTAAGTAAACAACAATCTCTACAACATATGCCCAAAACTATATGTGCAACCCTGCATGCAATCTCATACTCCTTGCATGCTCCATGATGTTTTTGTTCATCCTTTCTGACACACCATTTTCTTGTGGTGTTCCCGGAACTATCTTCTCTCTACGAATCCCATGGTATGAAAAATAATCACCAAACTCCTTGCTGCAATATTCACCTCCATTGTTTGATCTGAGACACTTCAACCTTTTTTTTGTCTCATTCTCAACCAAAGCTTTCCATTTCTTAAAAGTGTCAAAACATCAGATTTTTTTCGAATGCAATAAACCCAAGTTTTTCTAGTTGCATCATCAATAAAAGTAACATAATAGCAAGATCCACCAAGAGATGATACTTGAGCTGGTCCCCATACATTTGTATGCAGAAGCTCTAACTTTTCACTCTTCTTTTCTTTTTCAACTCTGAGAAATCAAACTCTGTTCTGTTTTCCATAAACATAGTGTTCACAGAAATCAAAATCAATTTGTTTAACATCTAGCAACACATTTATTTTTTGAATTATTTACATCCCCTTCTCACTCATGTGTCCAGGCCTATGATTCCAGAGTGTTGTATCCACTCTTATAGAAGCTAAAGAGATAGAAGAGTCAATATTACCAGTACATAAATACAATGTACCTACCTTCTCTCCTTTTGCTATCACCAGTGATCCTTTGGTGACCTTCCACACCTTATCTGTAAATATTTATATACAACCTTCAATTTCCAACTTCCTTGTTGAAATTATATTTTTCCTTAGATCTGGAACATGGATTACTTCTTTCAACAACCATTGGTTTCCATTCCTTTTCTTTATTTTTACCTTTCCCATTCCAACAATTTTGCATGGTGCATCATCACCCAAATGAACCTATCCAAAATCACCTTCAACATAATCTAGAAAATTTTTCCTATGGGGTGTGGCATGAAATGAAACCCCTGAATCTACTACCTAATACTCAGAAATATTATCTACAGAAATAATCAAAGCATCTTGTAACACATCACCTGTTACATTTGCTTCTTGATCTTTCTCCTGTTGTCCATTTCTTTGTTTCTTTTGAGCTCTGCAGTCTTTCTTCAGATGTCCTTTCTTCCCCAAATTCCAACATTCTATCTTTCCCAGTCTGGATTTGGATCTTCCCTTCCTAGAATTCCCACAGTTCCCTGAGCTCTTTCCTCTATCCTTTTGTCTTCCCCTGTTCTCCATGTTTAACACATTACCTGATGTCTCGCCTTCTCTTTTACATCGCATTTACTCGTTCAGGATAACACCAACAACATCATCAAATTTTAGAGTGTTTGAACCAGAGACAAAGTTACTTACAACCATGACCAAGCCATTCTATCTTTATGGAAATGAGAAAAATATTAGAAGAGCCATGACCTCATAATCAAAGTCCACTTTTAGAAAACTTAGTTGATTAGTAACCGTATTAAATTAATTTAAATGATCTACAACATGCCCACCTTTTGACATCTTCATATTAAATAATCTCTTCATTAGAAATACCTTATTGGATGCTGAGGGTTTTTCATACAGTTTATCCAATGCGTCCATCATCTCCTTCGCTATCTTTTCTTTTGAAATATTGAAAGCTACCGATGTTGTCAAGCTCATTCATATTGTTCCTAGTGCCTTTCTGTCAAGAACCTCCCATTCTTCTTCCTTTATGGTTGTCAAATTCTTTGCTATTCCACCCAATGTTAGGAATATATCCTTTTGATATAAATAATATTCCACCTGCATCTTTCGTAGTTTTGGCCATTAAATTTCTCGACCCTAAACTTTCTATCTACCACCATTGCTCCCACTCGAACAAAGAACCCTCTTTTCCCACGGGTTACCTTTCTCTCTAATACCAATTGTTAGAAAAACAGGATCCCAGAGCAATAAAACAAAATAAATGCAGAAATAAAAAGCAAAAGATACACAATACAATAGAGACACAGATATATGTGGTTCACCCAGTGTGGGCTACGTCCACCAGATAAATTACCAGGTCCTTCCTTTTTATTATCCAACAAAATGAAGGGATACAACCTACAACACACCCATTGTAACTTCCTCTTCTTTCTCTCACAATCTCCTCTCCCAGAATACAATATTCACACACACACACAGTCGTAATACAATTCCCTCACAAAATAGGGTTTTCTTCTAGGGAAAAAAAAAACTAACATAACTTCTACTGTCATATCTGCGACCTTATAATGAACGGTCCATATTGACTTCGAAATTACAATATTTTACAAAGTAATTTTCTTCAATATTTTTCTTTAGGGGCGCTGCCCCTGAATCCCCCGCTAGGGGTGGGGGGGGGGCTACAAAAATTGTCGTTGCTCCCCTGGAAAAAATTGTGGTGGGTAAATCCCCCACACACGCCCATCTAGGGAATGGGGTCCAAGCACAACTGAAACAAACATCTGAATCAGGAAGAGAATTAGGCTCCAAAACCAACAGAATGTTGTAATCCCATCCTTGGTAGAGAAAGAAAGGTAGTGTTGAAGGCTCCTCACATCTTCCCATTTGTTCTAGTATCCTCTACCACCCTTCTTAAATAATATCTATAAAAACAAAGTAACCTAAAAATAATTCCATAGGGAGGCCATCTGGCCTTGGACTTTTCTCCTTCTGAAAAAATTGGAGAGTACTAAGCAACTCTTATTTCCCCACTTCCTCTGTCAAAGCCTGATTGTATTCATGATTGAAAAATCTTGGAAACAAGTTTGAAAATTTTAATAACTATACTATAGTGGCACGAGAGTCTTCTTTGGAGAGTGTTGAGAAGTAGTTTACACCCTCTACTACTATATCCTTGAATTTTTGTGCCCACGCACTATCTTCCTTTACAATTATCCAAACTGAATTAATGTTCCTTCTATGATTGGAAAACTTGTGAAATAAACTTGTATTTTCATCTCCTATTTAAATCCACAAAGCTATGATTTAAAGCTACCATTCTTTCTCTTTCTCTAGGAGGTTTTTCCTTCTTTTTTTCCTCCAACAGTTTCACCTCTGATTTTTGCTCCTCTGTTAAAAAACCAAAACCTTCATTACTATAGAGATCTTCCAAATCTTTCTCTAGTTCCTTGAGGGTATTGTCATCCTTTTGCTTATTTTCTTTGGTCCATTGTATAGCTACCTTCTTGGATTTGTTTAGGATTCGGTGGAACTGTATAGAAGTAGACCCTCTTAGTTTCATTATAAGGTTTTGATATTTCTTTAACCTTGATTATAAAAATATCATCTTTTATCCATTTAGGGTTCATCTTGAAAGGACTAGTAGGATTTTCTTGGGAAGGGGATATTTGTAGGATGACTGAACTATGATCATAATCCCCTTCTACAAAACCCATTGTATTATATGATTTAATTCATCAAGAAGAGATTCAGAAATTAGGAAACCATTATGTTTCTTAGCAATACGTGCCTCTTTGGTTCTTTTGTTTCTCTAGGTTGGAGCCAATTTTATAGGCTCAACATCTAATCGACCTAATTCTTCCAAATTTTTGATAAAATAAAGAGCAAGAAAATCCACCTATGCATATGGTCCCCATACCTATAATGATCCTAGAGTAAAATTAAGGTCCACTCCCACCACTACTAACCAAGTTTGTAGCTAGTCCATGTGAAAAAACTTGTCTCATTCTTTATCCTGTCAACATATGTCCCATAAACGTTCAACAAAATAGTCTCTTATATCCCCCCCCCCAATCTTCCAATAACATCAATAAAAGAAAAATCCCAAGTTCCTAAACTTTTGGAGAGTTCTTGAATGGTTTTCTCCCCATTGGTCATAACCTTTTGTAGAATAATGATATAGGGGTTAATTTCCTCTACCAATCTCTTTGAGGCCATTTTTTTCGAGGGGTTGGCCAACCCTTTGCAGTTTAGGGCCATGAGAATCATTTGGAGCCCTTTTTGGGGGCAATTTCTCTAAGGTCCCATATTAAGGAAAGTTGTTTGTCACTTTTTATTTATAAGGAAGCTTGTTTTTTAGCTACAGATGTAACGACCCCTAGCCCAACTGAGGTCCATTATGTGCAAAATGCTCATAAAAACTAAAAATTTATGTCAACTAAATTCCTATATCTTATCATCTACGAATTACATACATATTTAACAATTGTCTATTACCATAAATTAGATGCATCTGCATCATTCTAAAATCACCCATGAATGCAGTAAATAACTTATTACATTAGCATATAAATCATTCTCAATTACAGAGTTAATACACAACAAATAAGCTCATAATACAAATAGAAGCAAGATAAAACACTTGTCTTTTATAAATAGTTGTGCAACTAGATACTTGGGATAGACGTTCCACCCAACCATAGACTTGTTATTTTGAATCTCAACAACAAGTCACCCCCGAGCTGAGGCTAGTAATCCACTAAATAGGGTGGTCTCTCATTGTCCACTCACAACTCAGAAATCCCACAACCCAATGGTATTGTTCTATCGCTATACCTATTTTCCACCAGCTCTCTTCCTCTTGACATGCCCAACCCAAGGAATGTGCCCCTTCATTGATATTAGTCCCTCATGCATCCCATTAATTTATCAGGGCATTTATTCTCTATACTTGTCATGCATAGATTCTCTAGCTCTAAACACTCTTTTCTACTCTCTACTTGTTGTTTGTTCATGCCCAAAACCTGATTGTCTAAATTTTTTTGTAACAACCCCTACAAATTTTCTCTATTTTGGCTTACTTTATTGATTCACACACTTCCCCAAGCTGATTGTACTCAACCCCCATGCTCCAAATAACTATGGGATGTGACTTCTCACACCCACCCTCTTACATGCATTCAATGATTGGCTTTGGGGACAATCAATAAAAAAATAGAGTTTAATACAAATGATAATAAATTTTAGGAATGTGGGTTGAATTAATAGAGATGGGAAATTCCCCTTGGACCCCTCTCTTAGACATTACCTATACCCTCCCCCCTATTCTGGATTAATTCATTCCCCATATATGTCCATTTCCCCTTAGTAGTTTGCATCACATTTTATTATAAAAATTTAGTAATACATTTTGCATATACATTTCTTGGCCATATCTAGATTTTATATCTACATTAAGAATTAATTACACTAGGGATTATAATGGGGATGTTACAAGAGACATTATGGCTTTCCTTCCCTTATGATGGCCTTCTAAACATGTTTCATCTAGAAGCCCCAAACCCCCTTCCTCCTTTCCATGGAAATTGAGGGTTCCTTTACTCCTTGAACTTAGATTATATTTCACAGATTCCTTGGGATATGAGACTATGTGGGTCTTAGAGTCTTATGTATCATTATTTGAAATTTCATAGGAATTAGAAAGTGGATTTTTAAATGCAAGACCTTCCTCTATCATATGAATGGTAAGAAGAGGAGACATGCTGGAGTTTTTTATCCCTGAAAGGCTTGGGAGGAAGTCAATAATAGGTTCATGTTCCTTATTATTAGAAACTACACTCGAGTACAAAAAAACCATTTTTTCACATGATTTCCATTTATTTGAAAGGGTGGATTGATGAGATTTACCTGGAGAAAAATGGCAGTCCTCGTTGATGGATTGTTTGATGATCAATGGATCATTGGGTTGTCTTAGATCCATAGGATGAATGGTTGTTACTCTAGCACCTTCCCAAGTCCACCAATATCTCCCTTGTCCTTCAAAATCTCTAGAGATTTTGTGTTTAGAATATGTTCTTTGGAGTCTCCCTCTCCCATAAGAGTATTCTCATTTTGTACCCATATTTTCTTGGAGGTTGAGTGGGTGCATTCTACTGTGAGATGCCCATAGTTGTGGCATCATTTTCATATGAAGGGTATTCCTTTGTAGTCTAAATTTAAGTGATAAAGGTATAACTCTCTCTTAATTTTCATGGACTTTTCTAGCCCTTTGCCAAGATCCAAACCAGCTAAAATGTGTGCTATACCCATATAATTTGATTCTTTGTATGACAAATCCATCTCATAGAAAATGGTTAATGCATTCCTAATTTCTTCAAATACTTGTTCAGACCACAAGATCAAAGGAAGGTCAAGAATCCTTACCCAAGATAGGATGATGTCCAAATGAGTTGACTTGGAATCAAATTCAATAATAGTTTCCTATTCCTTATTATAAAAAAACTACACTCCAATACACAAAAACTATTTTTTCACATGATTTCCTTTTATTTGAAAGGGTGGATTGATGAGATTTACCTGGAGAAAAATGTCAGTTCTCGTTGATGGATTGTTTGACGATCAATGAATCATTGGGTTGGCTTAGCTCCAGAGGATGAATGGTTGTTACTATAGCACCTTCTCGGAGTCCACTAGTATATCCCTTGTTTTTCAAAATCTCCAGAGATTTTGTGCTTAGAATATGTTGTTTGGAGTCTCCCTCTCCCATAAGAGTATTGTTGTTCTGTACCCATATTTTATTGGAGTTTGAGTGAGTGCATTCTTCTGCGATATTCCCATAGTTGTGGCATCATTTTCATATGAAGGGTATTCCTTTGTAGTCTAAATTTAAGTGATAAAGGTATAATTGTCTCTGAATTTTCATAGACTATGCTATCCCTTTTCTAAGATCCAAACCAACTAAAATGTGTGTTATACCCATATAATTTGATTCTTTGTATGACAAATCCATCTCATGGAAAATGGTTAATGCATTCCTAATTTCTTCAAATACTTGTTCATACCACAAGATCAAAGGAAGGCCTGGAGTCCTTACCCAAGCTAGGTTGATGTCTAGATGAGTTGACTTGGCATCAAAGTCAATATGCCACTTTTTTAGAAAAATAGGTTGATCTATTCATCTCCACCTTCTATGTAGTATATATTCCACCTCATCCATATATTGAAAGGTTCATACTATCCAATCCCATACTAGCTTAATAGCTTGACGAGAGTAACGAATTATGGGTGCAAAATTGGTTTTTCTCCAATCTTTTAGAGTTTCTAGACTCATTTTTCTACCTAGAAATCTTCCAACTAGGGCATGGTTTTCCATTTCCAAAACATCATTCAATATAGTATTCTCACTTAGGGTAGGGTTGATACGTTCCTATAGTTTTTTAACACATCGACATTGTTTTATTTTCCTCCTTCCTTTAGAATCTAGTGGGAAAGTATTTTCTGAGTCCTATATAGGGATACCACTCATGTTTTGGAATTCCAACATTCCTCCAATGAAAACAAACTTGGATACCCTTCCAAATGATTGTGGCAAACCATAACCATAGGCATTGAATTCTTTGTAAGTCTTTTCCAAAATAAATTCATTTGCAACAAATCATAACATCGACCTTGTGCATTCACCTCACATAGAATAGGATTTAATTCTCAAGGATCACTTATATATATCCTTGCATATTTCTCCAAGGTATCTTTGTGCTAGCAATGAAGGGATTTGAGAGATATTGCCCTCCAAATCTACTAAAGTATCTACTGAAAGGGAATCTTCCTTGGTACAATGAAAAGAAAGATCCTTTTCCATCTCACCAATGATGGCCACAGTTTCATCCTCCAATGGAATTGAACTTAGAGACGAAGTCCTTCATAGCATTGACATGTCATCTAGTGGGTGATAAACTGGACATGACCAAATTTGTTGAACCTCTAGTGGGTCCTTTGAGTAGTCTATTGATTCAGATTATTTTCGGAATGAAATGAAAGAATAGATATTACAATGAAATACACATAAATATTGCTAGAAACAAAGAAATACAACAATACATGATTTCTATTAATGAAATAAATGTACAGAGATTGTAAAAATATAGAATGCAAGACTCGCTAGAATGGTGGTAGATTTATCTCTAAGAAGAGATGTGACGACTATGCTCATTTGCAAGAAGATGAGTACAATGAGGCTCTAAAGTCATTTTTACAATAAACATGAATTCCAAAACCCTAAACATCTAAAAACCTAACCCTACAAGATGAAGCGCCAAAATTCATGTGGGCCTCATTGGGGTAAGTTAGTACATCAACTTCCAAAGGTCATAACTTTTTCATACGATCTCCATTTTAGGTATGTGATAGCCCATTGGAAAGGTATTTTCGAGAAATACACATTGTGTCATTAAACAGTTTCTCAGTCAACAATTTAATTGTGGAAAGCCCCAAAAATGTTGTTTAGGGCCTCAAAATGGCCCTAGAAGTACATAAAGATCTAATGAGATGAAAACTACCAAAATATGCCAGTTGGGCTAGATGGGAAACCACCGATATCCACCTAGATGTTGTGTAGGTCTTCAATACAACCTCATAAGTGGAGAACCCATAATTACAAAGAAGTTCCCCCATTACAGAGAAACATGTTGAACTGAAAACTGTCAAGATGAGCCAGTTTGAATTTGGAACAGGTGGGTGGACACCAATATCCACCTGGATCAGTCCTCCCCCTTTAGGAAGAAATGATCTCCATTATGTTGAGTGCTCGAGGAAGAGGGAAAATAATTTGTTTAATCTGAATCTCGGTGAGTTGCGTGCCTTGCTAGAGAAGTTGCATTGCTTGGTCTGTGGAAGGTTGTCATGAACCTATTGCTGGTGGGGTTGAATATGTTCCACCAACATGTTGTCCCTGAGCTTGAGGAGGCATTGTGTAGGCACCATAATAGGTGAAGAAACAATATCTTCTTTCTTTTATGCAATCTGCTTCTGCTCGATAGAAGGTGTTGAGGCTGCAGTGGTTGTAGTGGCCTTTTGTGCATCCTTTGAACATATTGTGAAGAGGTTGAATTTTGCAGTATGAGAGATTTCCTTACGACATTGTTTTGGTGGAATAATAGTTAGAACTACCTTTGGTATCCTGTAGAGCTAACCCCCTAGAATAATAATGATACTACGAGGTTGAGACTCATAAAAAACATGACCGTTGGCCCTTGGTTATGGAAGAAAGTGAAGAGTAAGGAAGAAAGGTGAAGTACAAATTGCGCAGAAAGCACATTGACTGAGAATGGGTCACAATGGTCAAAGAAGAAGAAAAGAAGGAGAAAAGGAAGGAAAATCTAGCTGTTCGAAGAGAATACCAAGGAAGACAGATCAGCAAGGAAATATGGATTGTGGACAACTCAGAAAGAAGAAGAGGACTTCAACGAGTGCTTTGGAGCAGCTCGCGGAAAAGAAGGAAAGATAGGCTGGCGAAGCCCTGAAAACGTGGGTCAAGTGGACCTAAGGTTTCAAACACCTAGGGTTTTAGCATTTAGGGTTTTGACACTTAGGCTTCGGTGTAAGGTTGTTTGAGAGTCATTGTAATGTATAAATAAATATCTAGATGAGAGAATAAGGGTTCATCATTGTAGGTTCAGATAGTGATTATTTTTGTGTGTGAGAGAAGCATTGCGTTGCGAGAGCATTATTGTATCATGGATCTTCAACTGGGTGCGAAGATCAACCCTGCAGCTGGGTGTGCAGGGAGGGGAGAGAAGAAGAGAGGAGAGATATATATCTTCAAGATAAGAAGCACACTTCTGTGGACATAGCCCTAGGGAGAGTGTGAACCACATATATCTTGTTGTTCTATGTGGTTGATGCTGTGTTATTTACTTTTTGTTATACTTCTATTTCATTGTTGTGTTAGATTTAAGATATAACCTATGAAGTAACCTCAAGCGTGGTAAAGAATAACTATCTCTCTGTGTGTTTTTTTGGATCCAGCTTGCATTTCCTCTGGTTGTAGACACCTGTGTCCTGCAACCCCTTATTTCTACTTCGAGTGAGACTGCATTTTCTTCGCAGGAGTTGCCGAAAGGGCCATTAGTTAGGGCTTGTTGGTGCGTTGTTAGATTTGAACCCTGGGTCTACCCTTGTGCCAACAAATGGTTCCATTTTCATGACCGGGATCTTATTGAGAGAATGTCAAGGTGGTTTCCATCAAAGACAGAGATTCCGAAGTGGATAGAAGAACAAGAAAAGGACTTCGCTGAAGCCCATAACAAGAACCCTAATCTTAGTACAGAGGATTGGTTGGGAAGGTATATCTTTACTGATATACACAAGATTTTATTTGGAGTAATTCATAAGGAGCTATACGAGTGGTTAGCCAGATTAGCAGATACCCAACTTGAAATCATACCTAGACCACTTGTGGTTTGGACGTCAGCGTTGATCAAGAAGGTCAAGAGAGTTGATAAATCCATGTCAAGAGCAATAGATAACTGGTTTGATAGCACTATTGGAGGGTACATTACTGAGTTTTCTATTGACAGAGTCAAGTCATATAGCCAACCAGAGACATATTTCTTCAAGGGACCTAGAGGAAAATTTGTACACTTTTTGAAGTTGAAGATCAAGATGTTATTGCATGATTTGTGTCTTGTTATATATATATATATATATATATATAAAGAACATCTTGAAGATACAATAATTGGTCGGATTGAAAAAGTAATGTTCAAGAACTTAGACAACGACAGTGACACAAAGGTTGGAAATACGCCCAATGGGAGAACCTTCAGAGAGGTTCCTCTAGTGAACCTGTTTGAGCAGACTCACGAGCCACTAGCACAGGACAAAGGGTTCTACAGTGGAGAGGAAGAAGAGTTATTGAACGAGGAACATTTAGAGTCCACTAGGGAAGAGGATGGGAAGACTGAAGAACCTCGCCGAGAAGAATCAAAGACTTCATGAACTGCACCTACCATTGAAGTAAGTACTATTACTCTTTATGTTGGTCTAGCAGCGTTAAGTAACCACAGTAGTCAAAGTTATCAGAGCACTCAGAGCACTATTACCAGTAGTTCAGTACATACTCAGTCAAGAAACCTAGAAATATCTATGGTAGATGAGATGAGGCTACCTATCTTTAGAGGAGATGGATCTGAAGATATCGATCAACATTGGTTCTTATGCGAAGATGTATGAAGTATTAAGAAAGTTAGTGACGAAGTTGTTAAGAGATATTAGTTTAGTACTACCTTGAGAGACCATGCACTGAGCTGGTACATGAAGTTTTTTAAAGGGGTTGCACATCCTAAACCGCTGAATGATATCAAGACTGCATTGAGTGCAGAATTCAAGAAACCCAAGTTGGAGTCACAGTGCATTAAAGAATTGAAGGAAATCAAGCAGAGAGTAGTTGAACCTGTTTGGGAGTTTGATCATAGGTTTAAGACCTTGATAACCCATTTGAGTTTTCAGATCCCAGATGAGCAAAACAAGGAATGGTTCATTGTTTCCCTCCTACCACACATCAGAGTTCCTCTGATGCAACAGAAGGTCACTTTACAGGTTGAGGCGTTGGAGATAGCCATGAAGCTAGAATCAACCCATATGGGAGAATCCAGCTTAGGTATGAGTCAAATTTTGAGTCATCTAACTAGATTATCACTGCAGGTTGAAGATATGAAGAAAGAAAAGGGAAAAGATAAAAGATAAGACATCTGGTGTATCAGATGTAAATCAGAGGGCCATGAAAAGGAACACTATCCCCTATTTAATGAGTTCTTGGTCTCTAGATCTCCGAGCCCTTTGAAGCATATTACTCTACCCTGGTGCAAGGTATGTATAAATAGACATTGCCCTGGTGAATGCTATTACATGCAAAAATATGTCCATACACCTACCAACCTTTACTGCACATTCTATAAATCTGTGTGGCATGATGAGAAGGACTGTAGGGATTATGACCTCTTGCATGAAAGGTCAAGAGATACATATAGAATTCAAGGAGAGATGCAACAAGAGGAAAATGATACGTAGTTTAACTCCCTAGTAAGAGGAAAATTCAATCCTCACGGTGGATTCAGAGGAAGAGGATTCAGAGGAGGCATCGATCGAGGTGGAGGTCAAATAATTTGTTATAACTGTGCCAAACCAGGTCATTTGGCAAGATATTGTCAAAACCCTTGTACCACTTCCAGCTACTGCAACTCATTTGAACATGTTATTGAGGATTGTCCAACATTGTTAGCGAAACTTCAGGAGAGGATTGGGGGAAACAAAAAAGTCCAATTAATATCAACAGAACCTCACGGGGAGGATCCCAGAGTCATTGTTATCACTAGAGGAGGCGTTGTTACAGGAGAAGACATGGTGACTCCATAAAAGACTATAGAGGGATCACAGATCAGAAGAGATGTAGAGAAGACACAGTTGCTTGATCCATGGAAGGAGAAGCAGAAATTTGAAGAGGCAAGAAGAGAATTCAGAGGAGAATGGGCTTATTCATCAAAGACACAACTAGAAGTGAGAGAATGTGGGATGCCTCTGGTATTCGATTAGTCTGCATCACCTGGAGAAGGAAAAGAGGTAAGCAAGCTTGTCAGTTTCTTATATACGTTCATTGATTTGATTAAGGATGGAATAGTTGTGCAAGAACTACAAAATTTGACCAGACAATATGAGATAGGCAGGATAGATCCTCTGTTGAATAGAGAAGTACATCAAGTATATAGAAAGAGAAGGAAAAACAAGGAACTACACCTTAATGCTCAGATTGGGGAATATGACATAGATTACGTGGTCCTCGACTTGGGATCAGAAGTCAACATTATGACGAAGCAGACCTGGGCATTGATGGAAAAACCTAAGTTGATTTACTCCCCTATCAGGCTCAAGATGGATAATCAACAGGCATTAAGCCCCTTTGGAAGATTGGATCATGTCCCTGTGGACATCGACGAGGTAAGGATGTTTACGGACTTTGATGTGATTGAGATAGTTGATGAAAGCTGTCCTTATCCCGTGCTATTAGGAATTTATTGGGATTTAAACAATTCTAATATGGTTGACTTAAAGAAAAGAAGAATGACATTTGAAGGTGATGGCCTTAGGGTCATTGCACCTCTTGATCGTGATGAAATTCACAAATACATAGAACCCATCAGAGAAGAAGACTGTGTAACAAACTAGAGAATATATATAAATTGACAGGAAGGAGGCATGATTACATTAATCCTACAACAGATGGGAATTTAAGCTGGTGAAGTGACAACACATGCTCATCAGATTCAGAAGAAGCACTAGAGAATTGGCAGAACAAAATGTATGCATTTTCTAGCGTAGAGGTGTGCTAGATTGACCAGGGAAGTTTGTTGGATTGGCACAAAAGTAACTAATCTGCCCACATTTGATGGTTTGAATCATTTAGAAACTTTCTTATTGGAATTTGAAGAAATTGTACCAACACAAAAGAGACCGTTGGCACTGGACGAAGCCTTGAAAGCAACTCCAACGAGATGGTGGGGGACACACAAGAACAACATCATGGAGTGGGTACAATGTTGCACTTTGATGACAGTGCACTTTTCAGAAAGTCGAAGGGTGCGAAGTTCGATACACAGGTCAGAGCTGTCTGAAGGACCATGTGCGAAGTTGTGAGGAGGTCTGGAGCAACATTCCTTAAGAGCAGTGGGTGCATAAATTCATTAACACTTTGGACACAATGCCAATCAATTGGTATCTTCAAGCAGAACTACGCCTCACCACTTCAGATTGGTACGGTATGAATCATAACTTTATAGATACATTTTTATTTGAAAGTTAGTACCCCACAGTAGATTAGGATTTACAAGTTGTAAGACAGAAATTATTTGAGGAGGTACCTAACTCCCTTTGGAACAAGAAGAAGATGAGTGGACAACACCTCTTCAGAAATTACAAGGTTGCTACAATATCAATGTTGATGAATATTATGACCCTAGGAATGTAAACATCGCAGAAACTGAAGGACAGAGAGACATAGAAGGACTAGGAGTTGAACTTCCTTTCATTGGACAACCAATTAAAATCAATAAAGTTAATATTGGAATAGAGCAAGCACCTAAGTTGGCCAACGTTGGATATTACTAGGATGATGCCACTATTGATAAGATTAAAGAATTACTACATGAGTATCAGAACTTGTTTCCAACCAAGTTCACGGACATGAAGGGAATTAAAGGCCCCATGGGAGAAATGAAGATCCCCTTGAAACCAGATTCAAGACCAGTCAAGTAGAGACCCTATAGACTGAATCCCAAGTATAAGCAGAAAGTCAGGATCAAACTAGACAGAATGCTGGAAGCAGGAATCATAGAACCTGTCGAAGAATCAGAATGGATCAGCCCTATGGTGGTCCAGGATAAGAATTTAGGCGATATCAGAATCTGTGTAGACTTAAGGAAACTAAATGATTCCTACTTGCATGATCCATTCCCTACACCCTTTACTGATTAAGTGTTATATAATGTGGGAGGATAGGAAGTTTATTCCTTCACAGATGGATTTTCAGGTTATCACCAGATCAGGATTGCTACGGAAGATTACCATAAGACCACATTTTTCATAGAATGGGGTTCTTTCCAATACACAGTGATACGTTTCAGATTGAAGAATGCACCAACCATCTTTTCCAGGGTGGTGGTCGAAGCATTCAAGGAGTTTTTACATAAATTGTTGGAAGCATATTTTGATGATTAGACTGTCTTTAGCTTATTGAAAAATCATATTGAATGTTTAAGATTGATGTTAGATAAATGTAGGCAATGTTAGATTTCCATGAATCTAAAAAAAAATATTTTCTTTTCACCCTTTGGAGTGTTTCTAGGGCATATTGTGTGTAAGAAGGGACTGTTGGTATATCCTTCTAAGATTGTCATCATTGTTGATCTACCTCCCCCTACTTAGGTTAGACAACTACGCATTGCGCTGGGACATAATGGATACTATAGAAAGTTCATTAAGGGATATGCACATATAACAACACTCATGGAAAATATTTTAAAGAAAGATTGTCAGTTTCAATGGTCAGAGGAATGCCAACAGAGCTTCGACACACTGAAACAGAAAATGGTCACTGCGCCTATTCTGGTTTTCCCAGATTGGAGTAAGGAATTACATGTGCACATTGATACATCATATAATGCATTAAGAGCAGTGTTAGCACAACCTGTAGTAGGAGATATTGACCACCCGTTAGCCTTTGCTAGAAGGAAGCTATCTACAGTTGAGATAAACTACACTACCACTGAAAGATAAGGATTAGCCATCTTGTATGTGTTGCAAAAGTTTCAACACTACTTGTTGGGAGGACATTTTAATATGCTCACTGATCACTCTGCATTGAATTACCTAGTCAACAAGCCAATGTTGGGGGAAGAATATGCATATGGCTACTGTTACTCCAGGAATATGACTTTGATATTGTGGTCAAGCTAGGGAGAATGAACAAGGGACCTGGCCACTTGTCTAGGCTAGAACATGGAGGGGAACCTACCAGTTTGGAGGATACACTACCAAATGCACAATTGCTGGCCATTAGAAAGGTTGATGATCACTTTGCCGAGATAGTCTAGTAACTATCTATAGGAACGACACCTTGCAAACAGACAGTCATTAAGAAGAAACAACTAGTAGTTCATGTTGTATATTTTTCACTTATAGCTAGACAACTATATAAGATGGGACCTGATGATATCTTGCAGAGATGTGTTATGGAGGCAGAAAGACCACTGATTTTGGTAGAAGCATATGAAGGCATCGTAGGAGGACATTATGTCGGGAAAGAAACATCGCAGGAGATTCTTAGAGATATCCTCTGGTGGCCCACTTTACACAAAGATGCTAAGGAATACTACAGATCCTGCGATGTATGCCAAAGAGTTGGAAAACCTTCCAGAAGGGATGAGATGCCTTTAGCACCTCAGCTAACTTTATAGGCATTTGAGAAATGGGCCATTGATTTTGTGGGACCTATTAACCCACGAGGAAAGCGCACTGGAGCTCGATACTTCATCACTACGACATAGTACTTGACCAGATGGGTAGAAGCAAGAGCAGTTAATGGCTATAGTGCAACTACAACTGTGCGGTTCATATTTGATGATATCATAACCCGATTTGGATGCCTGAAGATTCTTATGAGTGATTAAGGTACTCATTTTACTAATAAGACTATTGAAGCTTTAACTCATGAATTTGAAGTTCATCATCAAAAGAGTATGCCATACCACCCAGAAGAGAATGGTACAGTTGAAGCTTTCAATAAGATCTTGGAGACAATGTTGACAAAGATTTGCATTGTGAATAGAGATGATTGGGATTTGAGAGTGCGAATAGTACTATGGGCATATCGAACCACTTGCAAGAAGCTAACATTGCAGACTCCCTTTAAGTTGGTTTTTGGCCTAGAAGTAGTGGTACCTATGGAATATTTGGTTCCTAGCTTGAGAATTGTAGCATTTACATATATGGATGACACAGGCATTGTACAAGACAGGCTTGCGTAGTTGGTAGAAATGGAAGAAGACAGGTTTATTGCAGGATTTCATCAATAGGTACAAAAGGAACGAGAGAAGGCCTACCATGATAGGCATATCAAGAGGAAAGCATTCAAACAAGGAGATTTGGTGCTGGTATACAACAACAAGTTCATGAAGCATCCAGGGAAGTTCAGGACACATTGGCTTGGGCCATATGAGGTCGCCTATGTTACAAAAGGAGGAGTTGCGCAGTTGAAGACTCTGAATGGAGAATGGAAAGAAGGTTTGGTAAATGGGAGCCGGTTGAAATTGTACTATGATAACTAGCTGCCTCGTAGCTCTTAGTAAAAGCATAAGAACAAGGGTCTAGGTACCAGGTGCAGTTGAAACTAGGTACTAGACACATAAAAGACAGCCTGCATAGGGAAGGGAGGGACTGGGCAGAGAGCACATGCTGCTTCGCGCATTCTGAATTCAAAGTGAAACAGAAGGTTCAGTCTTGCAGTGAATCGGTACGAGTCACAGGTGAGTGTTGGGGGCCTGTTGGCCCTTGGTTATGGAAGAAAGATAAGAGTAAGGAAGAAAGGTGAAGTACGAACTGTGTGGAAATCACAATGATTGAGAATGGGTCGAAGTGGTCAAAGAAGAAAAAAAGGAGCAAAGGAAGGAAAATCTAGCCATTGGAAGAAAATACCAAGGAAGACAGATCAGAAAGGAAAGATGGATCATGGAAAACTCATAGAAGAAGACGTCAACGAGTTCTTTGGAGAACCTCATGGAAAAGAAGGAAAGATAGGCTGGCAAAGCCCTGAAAACGCGGGTCAAGTGGACCTAGGGTTTTAGACACCTAGGGTTTTGGAAGTTAGGGTTTTGACACTTAGACTTCGGTCTAAGGTTTTTTGGGAGTCATTGTAATGTATAACTAAAGATCTAGATGAGAGAAGAAGGGTTCGTCATTGTGGGTTAAGAGAGTGATTATTATTGTGTGCGAGAGAAGAATTTCATTGCGAGAGCATTATTGTATCGTCAATCTTCAGCTGGGTGTGAAGATCAACCCTGCGGCTGGGTGCACAGGGAGGGGAGAGAAGAAGAGAGGAGAGAGAGAGATCTGCAAGCTAAGAGCGTAGATATAACTGTATGTTTCCATTTAATATATCAAGAAGAAAATTTTTGTGGACGTAGCCCTAGGGAGAGGGTGAACCACGTATATCTTATTGTTCTATGTGGTTGATGTTGTGTTATTTTATTTTTGTTATACTGTTATTCCATTGCTATGTTAGATCTGAGATATAACCTGCGAAGTAAGCTCAAGTGTGGTAAAGAATAACTATCTCTGTGTGTTTTTTTTTGGATCCACTTTGCATTTCCTCTGGTTGTAGACACCTATGTCTTGCAACCTCCTATTGCTACTTCGGGTGAGACTGCATCTACTTCACAGGTGTTTCCGAAAGGGCCAGTAGTAAGGGCTTGTTGGTGCACTATTAGAGTTGAACCCTGGGGTTTCCCCTGTGCCAACAATGACGTTTCCACATATATGGTTGGCAAAAAACAACATCACAGACGTCAAGAGGGGAAACATCACATACTACCTCATCCTTGAAGGGATGGATGCCATAGGACAGGTGGCACTGCTGGCTAACATAGATATCTTGTCCTTGGTGAAGCCACTTGATGTTGTATGGGTGCAGGTGTGGTGTTGTCGACAACCCCAACTATTTGACGAACTCAACTGAGATGAGGTTCTTATGGCTTCCTCTATTAACAATGCAATTCAACATGGTCCCCTTAACCCACATATGTGAATGGAGGAGGTGCTCCCCCACTTCATGATCTGATGGTTCTTCTGGTTGAATTGTTGCGATCACACCAATAATAGTGGGGTATGCGTCGATGATCTGTCTTTTTTCATTATTTTTTGGATCAGATTTTGAATCAGGGATCGACTACTTGTCTTTGATCTTGACCACCAATGACTATTTTGAGTGACATTCATTAGTGTTGTGCCAAGGGATTTTGTGGAAGTCGCACCACTTCCCAGTGTCATTCTTCATCTTTCCCTTACCCTTCTTTTCCCGTGTCTTGGAATGGTTTTCAGGAGGCTATTGGTTAGGGTCATATTTATCGTGCTTTGGTTTTTGTGTATTTGTAGACTCGAACTCCCGTTTGTTCTCATGCCCAAATTTTTGCTCAATTTTGAAAGCATATTGATAGGCAACTCCCAGTGATGAGATGTTTAGTAAATCCATTTCAGTTTGGATGTACCTATGTAGAGGTCCACGATATTCATAACCATATGTCACTTAAAGTCTTTGATACCCATCTTGGCATGCAAGGCATGTAAATTATTTGTGAACTCCGACACTATTTGGCCCTTCTCTTGCCACAGCGTGTTCCATCTCATGTACTGGTCTTCATAGTTATCAAAAGGGTAATATTGTTCCTTGAATGCATCCACAAAAAAATCCCAAGTGGGCTCGGCCCCATATTTCCCATATTCCTCTGTGAAACTTTTCTCCCAGTAAGTTTCCCACCAATGTTTTGACATGGGTGAGTGTTATAGCAAGATTTGCCTCACCATTGCTATCTTGAACTATGACATTGAAATCCGCAAGAAAACTGAGTCAAAACTGCAAAAACCATCTTAAAACCATTCTTGAATTAGTCCGTTAGGAAAAACAATAGCGTAAAACTATATCAAATGGGTAAAAATAACTTATAAATAGTAATAAAATAAAAAAATTACTATATCATTTTCATTTTTACCCAAATAGTGCAATTTGGACTAAAATACCTCCAGTATTCAAACGACAATTGTGGGAGCGATAGGAAACGAAATCATGAACTGTTTGGATCAGGTAACTCTTCATCCCATGCTCTTCAAATTGAATGGTTTACATTTTTGAATTAGGTTCTATTTTGTTAGTGTTTGAGGGCACAATTTGGGGTTTTCGGTATATGCGGGTTTCTTTGTATATGTCACATATACGACTAGGTATACGCCCCTGTGTGAACCACATGGGGTGTATATCAGGCACTACCCATGACTGTTTGTAAATAAACCACGTATACGTATGAAAATGGAAAAAAAGAAAGGTTTCTAACTGAAAAATGATTTTTTTTTTGCAGGATGGTTTTGGAATGGAGAGAGCGAGAGAATGAGGAGGTAGATGTAGCAGTGGATCAATATTCGGTGGCTCAAATGACTCTGAAAAGATGTGGTTTATACAAGTTTTGGGCTCTCAAAGGAATGAGGACCCAAGTGAGGTTGTTGGAGATGCTGGTGGGCTATTGGGATCCTGATAGAGAGAGCTTTATCGCTGATGGACAACCATAAAGGATCAAAGTACAGGACATCTACTTCTTGACTGGACTTTCACGTTGAGGAGAGCTTATGGACCTCAAGTCACATGGGGCAGGGAGTGGGATGAAGGTCGAGGAGTACACCGAGGCCCACTATGTTGCATGGACTCCCATGGTGGGAAGTCAAATCCCCATCCGGGCTATAGGTAACCTCAGCCTGAAGATCATTGTGCTTGTGCTTACTAGGATCATAGGATCTGCCTCGATGCATCAAGCATCGAGACCAATTATGTTTTACGCATTGGAGTGTGTGAGGCCAACTGTCTATGATTGGTGTACCTCACTGTTGACCAATATGAAAGGTCAATTGACAAAGTGCAAGAAGGGGGGTAAGTGAAACTTTGGGTTTGCCTCTATCCTTTGCAGCTTCTTTTTTTAGTAGGCTCTAGGTTCGGGACCGATAGTGGAGATCCTTCCTAGAGTACCATGTGTTCCAGCCATGGCACGGTGGATCGAGGTCATGAGATGACAGGGGGGAGGTAGGGTATCGACACCCTACAATGATGATTTTTTCTTCTGGTGGCAGAGACAAATTATTGTTCTAGACGACTATCCCTATGCGGGGATTGATTTCAGAGGGGACCTAGATATGCCCCTTCCACCAAGAGCCGCCTATGGCGCCATAAGTAAAAGTTTTTACATATTTCATTTTTTTTGTATTTTTGTATTTTAAGGAAACCCAAATATTTTTGGATGGTGTTTGAATATTAACTAGATACTTGCGTGACTAAATATGTGGGTCCTCAATGGTCAGAGGGATTCCTATGACATATATGAAGGCATTGGGGGGATGCGACAGTGGTAAGAGAAGCGGAGAGAGTCCTATAGAACGTGCAAGGAAACCTATCTCGTCTGACATAGAGGATTCCTATGGTTCAGGTAGAGGATCTACCTGAAGCCATGCAACGACAGGTTGTTTGTGTACCTAGAGCATGGGTATGACTCTTCCAGTGTCTTGCAAACGTCATGGTTTTCTATCATGATACACATTCGACGCCACAGGCATAGGTGTCATGGGATATGCATATCGGCTGTATATGTATTTTGAGGGTTTTAGACCCAATTTTGTAATATAAACACCATATTTTTTGAAATATATAAAGAGGGGTCTTCGGATTTACTCATATATTACAATGTGTACATTGATTTAATGGTTTTCTTTACTTTATTAATGTGACAAATGCCAATCTAAAACATAATTAGCGTAGGCATCGGATACATGATTAGAACTTCTAGGGATGTGAAAATATGTAATAAAACCAAATTGTCGTTCTAAAATACGTACCCATAGGAATAGATGGAGTAATGTAGGATCACACACATGGTAATGAATGTTCAACTGACATACTACTAACTGAGAATCTAGGCGAACCTCTAGAGAGTGAATACCATGTGAGATGGCATCGTGCAAAATTTCTATGACAACGCTATATTCAACCACATTATTTGTGGATGGCCCTAGGAATACGCCACCTAAAGACACCAACAGACCCTCGGGCGAGTAAATCACCCAAGAAGCGGAGGCTAAGTTTTGTGTACGACGAATGGCTCCGTTTACAAATCCTAGGTAGACCAAAGACTCTGTTGACATCTGCCAACAAAAGGGAAAACTCGATAAGCAAGCCAAAGACAAAAAGAAAAGAGGAAAAATATGTATATACACTAAATTTACATTAGTATACAAAGGGTTTCTCCCAAGCCTAGGGCTCAAGCATAATACCTTTTCAGGTAGAGCCCATTGATGGGCTTGGTCAATTTATTCCCTTCATAATCTTCCAATTCATAGGCTCCTTTTTCTATAACACGTCACACGATATAAGGACCATGCCACATGGGTTTAAACTTCCCTGCCCCTAGCGGTTCTTTGGCTTGGTCATACAAGAGGACCAAGTCACCCTCAACATACAACTGGGGACAGAAAAACTTGTCGTACTGAACCTTGACACATTTCTTGTTTGCCTCGATAGCCGTAAAGGCATCTCGACGCTGCTCGTCAAGACTCTCTAGGTGCACAAGGTATGGCTCTAAATCTGAAGTGTCAGGTAGGAGATCGACTGCCAACTTGAGAGAAGGGATTTCACATTCAATAGGAAGTATCGAATCCACACTCTGTCCTAACTGAAAAGGGGAAAAACCGGTGGAATTATTAAGCGAGGTTCGGTATGCCCAAAGCGCGGGATATAGCATGATGTGCCAATCATAATTACTCCGGCTGACATTTTTTTTAAAATGGTCTTGAGAGACTTTTTGACGACCTCTACTTGTCCATTTTCCTGGGGGTAATAAGGAGATGAGTGACCATGTATAAACCCCAACTTGGATGCTAGTTATACCATCATTTCATTCTGAAAGTGACTGTCATGATCAGTGACAATCTCACTCGGAATACCAAACTGGGAGATAATTTGGTTGAACACGAAGAAGGTTGCAGTATTCCCATCGAATTTTATGGTAGGCATGGCTTAGATCCACTTGGTAAATTAGTCGACATCCACGATAATGTGTTTATTCCCCCCAGTCGAAGTTAGGTTGCAATCGACAAAATCTACCCCCTACTTGGTGAAGGGATCGATGGTGATGACTGGGTGAAGAGGGTATGGGTGCGAGCACATTTTTCGAGTGAACACCTGGGAGGGGTGAAACTTCTTAACCTCTTGAATGCAATATTTAAAGATGGTGGGCCAGAAGTAATCGACTCACATGATTTTTTGGGTTGTCGCAAGCCCAAAAAGATGACCACTAGAAGCCCCTTTGTGGCAATCATTTAGGACTGACTCGGCTTCTTCGTGAGTTAAGCAACGATGTAAGATACCATCTATTCCTCGGTGATACAAAGTGTCACCGACGATGGTATACTTTTTTGCTTGGTATCTACCACGCCTTCGATCATATCACGAGAGATGCTGAGCAAACTTCAAGGTTTGAAGATATAAAACAATGTCTTCATACCAGGGGTTGGACGACGAGACAAGGAAAATGTGTTCATTTGCAAACAAATATACATGGATAACATCCTCATCTAATCATGGAAAATCAGATATTAACTTTGCAAAAACTAGTGATTTCTTGGACTTGGCCGAAGCAAAGTTGAGATCAAATTATTGTAATATGAAAATCCACTTATTATATTTCCCACCTATAATACGCCTAGTGAGGACGTATTGAAATGGATTGACATCCGCAACCACAATAGTTTTGCAAAGAAATATATAGTGTTATAAACGTTGGACTGTGTGAACGACAACCAAAGCTATATTTTAAACATGAGAGTAATTAAGCTCAGGACCAACTAAATTTTTATTAAGATAGTAGATGACGTGCTCATGGAGCTCATCATCCTCCTGAACTAGAACCATACCAATCATCTCTTCAGACGCGACAATATATAAGTAATATCTGCTGTAATAAGGAGATTTCAACAGAGGGGTCGATACCAAGGCTTTCTTTAAAGGGTCGAAAGACTCCTGGGCTCGCTCATCCCAGATAAAAAGAGTGTCTTTCTTCAATAGGCACATGAAACCCTTAGTGATATTGGCATAATTCACTATAAACCGACGCAGAAAGTTAGCTTTCCCCTGTAAACCTTGAAGTTTTCTAATCGTGTGCAGGGGAGGCAATTGAAGTATTGCCTCAACCTTAAGAGGATCTACCATGATCCCGGTATCAGAAACTAAGAATCCTAAGAGACGACCAGACTTAACACAAAAGATGCATTTGTGAGGGTTTAACCAGATTCTATAGTAACGACATCTTTCAAAAACTAGCCGAAGGTGTGTAACATGATCCACTCTCCTGCGAGAGTGAGCAGCAAGATCATCGAGGTAAGATTCAACTATGTTCTTGAGATCATGCAAAGCAAAGTCATGGTGCATTGGAAGGTTTCTCTAGCGTTTCTGAGGCTGAAAGGCATTTTCTGATATGCAAATGTACCCCAAGGAAATAGAAATGTCATCATGTGTTGGTCCTTAGGTTTGATCTAGATTTGGTTATATCCTGAAAATCCGTCCATAAAAGAAAATATTTCACTTCCCGCACACTCATTGAGAATCTGATCAATGAAGGGTGTGGGGAAGTTATATGTAGGACAATCCTTGTTCAGGTCGTGAAATTCCATACACAGATGGATGGTTACTTGCTTTTTATTCATAGGAATGGGGTTGGATACCCATTAGGTTAAGGGAACCGGGTATATGAAGCCAACATTAAGTAGATTCTCCACCTCTGCCTTAATAGTGGGGGCCTTCCTAGGATTAACAACTCTAAGATGTTTTCGAACAGGTTTAGCATCAAAATAAGTCCTAATCTCATGTTTGACAAAACGAGGGTCGATCCCTAGCATTTCTTCATACGACCAAGCAAATACATCTTGAAATTCTTTGAAGAGTTTAGTGTAGATTAGAATCTCTTATGGTGAACAATCCACACCTATATTTACGTTCTCAATCTTGCCATGGGTACGAGAGATATCGATCGATATGGTAGGAGAAAGACTCGCCATATTTCCCTCGGCATAAATACCATGTGTATCAAGTGGAACTATGACGTTACTGACTATCTCACTCAGCGTAGACCGAAAATCATCTTGCTCGATTCTTTCAAGACTTGGGAGGAAATAAGATCGATGATGCATATCATCCCAAGGTCCTCGGAAACAGTCATGGCTTTAAGGATGGCTTTGTCCGAAGGAAAAGTCTCATCCAAGAAATCATGTGAACAAGATAACGAGGTGGCCCATACAGGCCTAAGAATGGGATCCTCCTCATCTGTCTGCGAGGTAACATGATCGGGATCGGGGGAAGAGTCAAGAACAACTTTATATGCAATATCCACTGTTGATAGTGTCATAGCCATGCTACCATGTGATTGACCTTCACACGAAAAATTCGGATAAGGTAGGGTCCATGGATCACTAATATAGGAAGTGCGGAAAGGAATGGAACTCCCTACTGAAGCAGGCCTACTAGACATGGAATAAATGTGGTGAATCGGTGTCGAGAAGTTTAAAGTACCCATGAGGGAAGAATACATTCTGACATCGATATTATCAGTTGTCGGCTGAGAATTTTCAATCACTGGGATCGATGGTCCAACATATGTTTTAGGACTAGAGTACACAAAGGATAATTGGTCAACTGTCACGATCTCCCCTTGATGAGGAAAACAAAGTGTGCGGAAAATGGACGATATGACAACGAACATAGCATAGGTCTAATTGCGACCTAGTAACAAGTTATAATCAAGAGGTGCATCAACTACCTCTACTTCCACCTCTACCATCATCCCACCTAACTGGACCGAAAAAGAGGGAAGAATACCATGTGGGAGAAAGGAATGACCATCAAATGCAGTCAACATGTTCGACAACTTGGAAAGGGTCGGAGAATCGATAACTTTCCAATAGACCAGGAGCATCATGCAAGTGGCAACACCTTCATCAACGACCGCTTGTTTGATAGTATAATTGGAATACTCCACGTGGATTTGAAAATCCACATATGTCCGTGAAATCAAACTTGATAACTTTCAAGCCATTAGGTTCTAGAGCTCTAAGGTAGAGAGTAATGCATTCCTCTATGATGGACATGTCTGGAGTACCTCCAAAGCTGACATCGCACAAGGGGTTTGGCTCAGATCCTCCACAATAGAGTAGTTCTGGGCGGCTCTAGCGTTAGGGTTGTGGGTAGAGCGCTTGAGTACTCCTTTAAAAATACGAGGTGGTGGCTCTAGTTTCTTGATCTGTAAGTTCTTCTCCGGGGGGAGGAGGAACTTCTAGGCTGGTACTATATTTTGAAGAGCTATAATCTCGAGAGCGGGTGGCTATATCAATATTCGCGTAGACCATATTGATGAAAACATGATCGCCATCTTGCAATGGTCGGTTTTGACTTCCAAACAACACATTTCTGGAATTCAAAGAGCTTGAGGCTAAGTGTTGATTGTGTGGGAATGGGTTTGTTAGCATGACGGGCGATATATTTAAAAGCCTCGCAACCTATGCAAGTTTGGGGCATAAGTGTGTAAGGTGGTCATCGGTACAAATCTTACAAGGAAACTTCACCTTACGTTTCTCTTTCTTTCCCTCTCCAGCATTATCATTATGTTTTCCACTATTATCTTTGTCCTTGGGTTTATTATTATTCTTCCCACCTTTACGATTATTTCGACCTTTCCTTTTATTCCCATCTGGTTGTTGGTCACCATTTGGGTTCTTCGACGATTGCACATCCTCTGATTGGGTGGGTTTGGAGGATCCATACGAAGTTGGCCCTCTAGCAGAATTCATTATTGAGTTTGTGGAATTTACATTGGCGGACCCTACAATGCCATCGGCATGAGGTCTGAGACTCTGTCTAGGATCGTCATTTTTCTGCGGTGTGTCGAGAAGAAGGTGGTATAACATCCCAAACTGAGCATATATCAAATCAATTTGTTGGGCTCTAAATATAACTTCTTCCTCACCGAAGACCCCAGAAGTAGCAACGTCCTTTGAAATAGGAGCGTGCAAAGACATTAGGAACCATTCTAGAAGAAAAGTTCAAGGGTATAGGAGTCTTAACCAACCATGTTCGCCTATGCCATTCCTACATATGGTCTGAGATGTGAGTGTTGGTACCCTGGTGTAAAGTCAACAAAAGTTCAAGGCCAACATCATAATGAACAAGAAGTTGAAATTGGTTGAGAAAGGCTAGCACCAACTGATGAAAATACCCATATGTCCCCGTAGGTAGCTCCATGTACCATTGTGACGCGACTCCAATGACAGTGCGCTAAAAAAATCGTAATTGAATAGAATCATGATTCAAAGAATTTAATGAGAACCAAAGGTGAAAAGTAGTGACGTGGTGACCAGGGTCCTCGACATTCTTACCTTCAAACTTTAGAATGTCTGACGAAAGTTTGGTAGGGACAGGGGGCCATGTGGGATCATGACTCACAGGGTCATTCATTAGTTTAGACAAATCTGGCAAATCAAGTGTGGCCAGAAAGGGAATACGGGGTTGTGACACCTGGCTCCATCCTCCCATGAAAGATTATGTGTTAGGAACTACATTCCATCCAAGATTCTAGTAAGGACCAAAACCTTGTCCAGAATTAAAAGACCCTCTTCCGGGTTGATTTGTAAAATATGGATTGGGCATCATTCCAGCAGGAATGCTTTGATAAGGGTTATGAAAATTTCCCCTAGTTAGATTAGATCCAAGCTGAGGGTTGTTAAGATTGCCTCCAAATCGATTATATCCAGGTTGGGGAGTGCCCAAAGTGTAAGAATGACCTCCTCTAGGTGGGAACCCAGAGGATTGAAGTGGATTCGTCATGCCAAAAGTATTGGTCAGAATTGGCACCGAGGGGATAGGGATATAGGGCAGAACTTGTCCACCAGCTGGGTTGTTCCATCCAGCCATAGAAGGATTAGACCCATGGTAAAGAACAAGGACACTTCTTACATTAGGTTTTGCTTGGGGAATATGAGAACTACTAAACGAGAAGGGAGTGTAAGGTGGTGTAGTTCCCCCAAGTCCAAAGCTAGCGTTAGGGCCAACAGTTGGGATGGCAGTCGAAAACTACAAAGTGAAGTTAGGCATACCATAATAAAATGGAATAGAAGCCACAGGGATCATCTGGAAATTGTAACTCGGCGAGTGATCGAAACCCCCAAAAGGGTTTGATGCAAGAGATGAAGCATTAACTACAGGCCGAGCCATGGTACCGGTATAAGCCTCCGACACTGCAACTGTAGCAGCTACAGGCATCAAAGTGGTGACATTAACTATTGTAGAATTGGGAGTCGAAGAACTCCCAGTGTTCTGAATACTAGACTTGATACTCATCCTTGTGGGACCACAAGTCTGAAAAGTGGATGTGTGTGTACCACTCCTGATAACTCAACGCTTTTTAGAAGGCAAGAACTCGAAAACTGGTGGTAACTGTAACAATCGACGGGAACTGCGAGGAAGCTAGTCTGACTCCATGAGGACTTACGACTCTCCAAAAAATAACAATATATCATAAGGCCAACTAGTAGTGAAAGAGAATACCAAAAACTCAAAAGGCCAATATGCATGCAAACAGGCTAAAGTGGCTGAGTGGCCTCCCTCACTAAAGAAGGTATGTCTCATCCAAGAGGGACTTGAGACTCCCTACTAAAGTTTGGAGGTAACATAATCAGTTATAAGGGCCCTCGTGGGCTTAACAACCAATCGATCAGATCCCCCCAGAGAGGTAATCCTCCATAAAGGTTGTGTGTTGTCTGACCCCTATCTAACTCAGGGTACAAGCAAAATAACCCCTGCAAGTAACCTATGAGATATTTAAGTCAAGCAACTAATAAACCACTGTATAACTGATGCACAGGCGAGTAGTGGCAAGTCCGGATCACCATATGGGCAGGGTAGCAAAGCCCAAAACCTTGAAAGCACCGCTTCTCACAGAGGTATGGGTACTAGCAAGATCCCCAAATATGAATAAATCCACAAAAATATCTCTGACACTATGTGACTATCCAGGCGTTATCCCTTCAACTAACTTCACGCAACCTTGTGATTAACTCTGGTGTGAGCGGAGCCTCTTGATATTACCAATTATACAATGGACTTCTCAACTCCCTATCTCAGACACATATGTTGATTTAATTGCCTTGGAGAAGTTTACTCACAAAATCCTATTCCAAGGCACTAAATCCTAGGCTAGTTTGTGCACCCTAAAAAATAAAATCATGACTAATCAATTTTAGTTTAAAGCGTAAATTTTATTGGCCGTGGTTACTAAAAAATGTAAGGAAGTGAAACTCATGGTGTTATGACTCTGGAAGAAAATAAATATGGATATAATGCAAAGTCTATCTTTAACGTTTCAATGAATGATATGCTAATAAGAACAATGCAGTCTTCAATTCTGCAATTCAGAAGTAAAATGCAATATTTCACTAAATGTTCTAAGCTAATGATAAAGATTCCAAGACGGAAATGCCAACCAATGCAAAATGCCTATTTTTTGTATTTTCAATATACTAAAAATAAAATGCATGGACTGATGAGAAACCTGATATATAAATTCTATTGTGTATAAAAGAAATAACTTGAGTAGAATACTAAGCAGCCAAGCAAACAACCCAGATAACAAGGAAAAATAAAAAATGGAAAACAAAGAGAAAGACTCCA
>SNQJ01S0054278.1:0-13959 GCA_010110895.2 Picea sitchensis | reverse complement strand
GTGCTCATATGTATGATAATGTAAAGAATGTAACTATTACTTATCATATAAAGAAAAAGAGGTTTTTACCCTTTATGGGTTTCCTCAAGAAATATCTGTCTCTGTGTATCACATGTGTGTGACTGATACTGAATATGCTATTGTTTACTTCCCTGCACTATTGTGATTGTCCCTCAGTGTTTCTGCAAAGAGTTTAAAAGAAGCATAATTGTTTAAGCACAGTGACAACTGATTCACCCCCCCCTCTCAGTTGTCCAACATTATTATCATATTTTGGTAACCCCACAATGAAATCCATAGAAATTATAGCCCACACTATTGAAATAATGGGTAAGGGTTATAATATTCCTAGATGCTTTACTATTTCCCTTTTGTTCCATTGGAAAGTCTCACATTCTTCCACAAAGGTTTCCATGTCCTTCTTCATTTTTCCCAAAAACAATGAATGCTTAATATTGTCATAAGTTTTATGAAAACTAGAATGACCCACTATGGGAGAGGAGTGCAATTTAGATAACAATTTGGATTTAAATGAGGAATCCTTAACCAAAAAAATATGGCCTTTATAGTGGATCTCATCATTCTACCAAGTGTAAATTAGGTGTGCCTATGGGTCGACCTGTAGCTGGTGGATTATGTGCATGATATTGAAATCCTCTAGAGATTATTGATGTACCAGCTGCAATCAATTATGCACTAGGAAGGATACAAAAAATATGGATACTTCCTCATCATACTTTGTAGAGAGAATCAACCACCACATTTTCATTTCTCTTATCGTAGATAATCAGTCTAATAGACTAACATTTTTTTGACCCAATTTTGTTGCTCTAGGGAGAACAACCTATGTTCTAGGAAACATTTCAATATGTTATGGTCTATTTTAATATGTAAATGATACCCCATTGAGTAAGGACGCCACATATCAACTCCACAAAGAATAACCAAGATTTCCTTCTCACAGGTGGATTTTCCCAAGTTTCTATCACATAATTTCTTACTGATGAAGGTGAGTGGGTGTCCCTCTTGCATTAACACAATCTCAATTTATTTTCCCAATGCATCACATTCCAAAAAAAAATCCTTATTGAAATAAGGTAGGGTGAGGATTGGTGTGGTACACATAACATGTTTTAAATTCTGAAAATTCATTTTAGCTTCCTTATTCCAACTAAAGGAATATTTTTGGGAAGGGTGGTGGTGAGTGGACAAAATTCTAGTAGGAACTTGTGAGGCCAAGAAATCCATGCAAAATTTTAAGGGTCTTAGGATGAGGCCAATATTTCATCACCTTAATTTTTTTATGATCAACATGCACACCCTCCCCATTAACAATGTGTCCCAAATAGTTTTTGATGTTTTGGTAGTTGCGAGAGGTATTAACCTCCAAGTGTAACTTTTGTACATAGAATAGAATATTTCAGAAGTAAGAGGACCATTAAATAGATGTGTGGAAACCCTAGAAGAGAAGTCGGCCCAAGGATAATAATAATAAAGAAATAGAAAATCTAGAAAGAGAAGTCGACCCTGCTAGAAAAAGTCAAACTAAATTATATTTTCCATAAAAGAGAAGTCGACCCTATGGGAAAAGTTCACTGGAAGAATAAGAATAAATAAGGTGACGCCTTAGCTCATTTGTACACACACACACTCACTCAGTAGAAGGAGGGCACACGTTTGAGGATAAGTAGCTGCACTAGTTGTAGTTGCAACAAAAGGAGGCCCAAGTCTAGAGAGGGTGGTGCAACAATTGACGTTGTGTAATATCAATCTTTCTGGTATCTCTCTTGTGTGCTTCTCTTGGTAAAGGTATGCTTCTATTAGTGCAGGTATGTTCTCTTGGTATTTTGTTGCTGCTACAACAATGGTGTTTCTGGTTAGGGTTTATCTGTTGGTTCTAGCGTGGAATTTCCAGAATCATTCTATCTAAGAAAGGTTAGTGTTATCGGGGGTGGCATAGTTAATGCCTATGGTTAGGTGAAAATGATGTGACATTGTCAATGTTTAAATGAGCATACCAAAATTTTAACATGGTGTCAGAGCTGGTTTCATTCGTAATAGTCTAACCACTAGAAGGAAGATCCTCAGTTTCCCCCATTTTAAATCTCATTGAGCACTTACTGAACCCATAAAGAAGGTTTCCTAAGTAGGGCTTGTCTTTCCCCCAGATCAGATCTGTAAAATTTTGAAATTAAAAATTAGGGTTTCCTCATAAAACCCTAGGCCGACAGTGCCAATTGCAGTTGCAGTACTAGTTTCTTTGTGCCAGTTGCTTCATGTCGGTTCCTTTGTGCCAGTTTCTTCATTCCAGTTGCTTTGTGCCAGTTCCTTATTGCCAACTGCAGTTCCCATTGCAACACCAGTTGCATTGCCAGTTGTAGCACTAGTTGCAGTACCAGTTGTAGTACCAGTTGCAATTCCTCTATACTAGTGAAGTTTCTGTGAAATGTTGGGCCTAATTTTTGGTTGTCCTAGTGCACCTTACCCTAGCAGATCTCCATATACCTTCAGATTGCAAGTTGGAGAACCTTGAAATTTTAGGATTTTTCACTGCCTGTCGTTGTTTTCCACTCCTGCTGAAGGTATGTACTTGTATGTGTTTAAATTGTATCCTTATCTTAAGGGTGTTTGCAGGAGAAGGGATCTTTTGTCCAAGAAATAATTGTAGATCCAGAGGGATCTCATATCCAACACATTCATAGGAACAACACACTCTATGTTAGACTATTTTGATATGCCTCTAATTGTTATGGGATTATTTTGATCTTATGAAAATCTAGTTATATTTTGATCTATTGAAGTTATGATTATCATACTAAACTTTGGTCAAATTTAAAGTTATAAGCTGACTCTAGTCAAAGTATTAGATTGATTAAGGTTGAGATTTTAGAGTTTACTTGCATTATATTCCCTGACTCAGATTTCTGTCAAGAAAGCATATTGTCTTAGTACAAGGGATAAGTTGGAGAGAATACTTGTCATATTGAGTGAAGGAGACTCAAAAGAAAAGAACCAACACTCATTCTTGAAGATAAGACTCCAGGTTCTAGGTTTGATTGATTAAATTGATAAGTTTCCAATTTGCACATATCAATTTTGATAATTGTTGCATTACAAATAAACACTATAGTTGTGACATCAATCCTTGAAAGGTTCTATTACTACTAGATACAATGAATACTTGGTAACATGTGAGTACTATTGATATAAATGATTATTGTACTTGTTTGCAAGATGAACTAACATCTCCTCTAGGACATACTTCTTGTTTTGCTTCCAGGAAGGTCACTTTGGTAATGATATGTTGATTACCATGAAATTGTCTTTTATTCTTGTTAACATAGACATGTTCTTATGAAAATGATATTATACTGGAAATACTTTTTCTCTTGTTTTTCTTGTTCTAGGAAGGTCACAAGTGATATCTCTGAGAAGGAGCTATTGTGACCATTGTTCTCGTTATTGTTTTTGTTATTAATATAAGAGTATTATTCTTGTCTCTTGTTTTCCATTGTTGTTGGTCTTGTTTCAGGCAGGTCACAGGTGATAAGTCCGAGGGAATCTATAGTGACGATTACAAGAGGCAACATATTAAATGGTCTCTAGTTTGAGACATGAAGCAGACTACCTAGATAAGAAGTCGTATACTCGACCGCATACATCCATGTACCGAAGAAAAAGATGACGAAGAAGGGTACTTTTTTGAAATACATAGTATCTCATATGGACATTGATTGTAAGGATACAAATTCTCCAACGATGACCGAACAAATCCCTCTAGTGAAGTTGATCACTCTTCATATCATTAGGAAGAGTTAGTAGAGCAAGAAGGTTCTACCCATAATCATTGCAGTAACCAAGAAAAGACCAACATGGCCCCATGACACTTTGCAGGATGCAAAGACATACAAAATTGATAATCCATATCATGAGGAGAAGATGGATCCACCAGTGGTGAGGAAGGAGGCCACACCAAGTACCAGTTCAGAAGGAGATATAGTTCAGAGGGAGTTAGACCTCATGATCCAGTAGGGAGGAGCATCCTCCTGAAGACCATTCATCTGATACTTCAGAGGAAATCATCAGATACAAAGGGAAAATATAGCTCCAACGATTATATAGAATTAGAGGGAGTCAAGCTTCAGAGGGAGCATGGAGACTCAGAGTGAGCCTGATCTCAGAGAGAGTTAGTGGCCTAAAGAATTTCATTCATAAAGTATTCCTCCTCATATTAGGATGGGAGAGAGAGACATCTTCCAAGACTGTCAGATAGGTGCCATGAGTTGAGGAGGGTTTATCGAAGATTCATAGGCTTCAGGGAGATATGAGACCTCCTAGGAATATTCCCTTACTTTAGTGACAAAGGAGGAATCCGGTCAAAAGGATTGGGATATGGAGTTTTTCCTTCAGACCAGAAGGGAAGTCAATGGTGACTTCAAAATTGATATACAAGATCAAACATTCTACTGATGGAAGCATAGAGATGTACAAATCCTGATTTGTGGCCAAAAGATTCTACTAGAAAGAGGGAGAAGATTATGATGAGACACTTGATCCAGTAGTCATAAGAAGTGTACATAGATACATGAGAAAGAGTCTCATGTATGCAAATTGAAGAAATATTTGTATGGGCCTAAGCAGACACCCATGGCATGATATGCCAGATCAGATAGTTTCCTGATGAACTTGTGATTTACCAAGAGTAAAGAAGTTTCTGAACTTTACTACAAGGTTGTGGATGGTGAACTAGTGATATTACTATTATATGTGGATGACCTGTTTCTAATAGGGAACAAGAAGCTCATCTCTGAGTGAAAGAGAAATATTGCAACAAAGTTTGAGATGAAATACCTAGGTATGATGCATTATTTCTTAGGTCTGGAGGTATGACAGAGACCAGATGGGACTTTCATTAATCAAGGAAAGTATACAATAGATATTTTGAAGATATTTGGGATGGTGGATTGCAAGGCCATGCCTACTTCGATGGTGACGAGTCTGAAGTTGTTGTGTGATACTTCTTTAGAGATAGTGGACACCACCATGTATCACTATATCAGAGATATGGTGCAGAAGGGATCAATGAAGCTCTAGTATGTCACTATAGATGAGAAGATAACAGGCATGTTGATCAAGCCTTTGTCAAGAGTGAAGTTTGTGTACTTCAGAGAGAAGCTTGGTGTGGTCTAGAAGGACTTCCCTAGTANAAGAGGGAGTGATGAGTTACAGATCCGAATCTAGATAAAAACATGGTATAGTGTAGACAATAGGTTTTCATGCCTAGGTACTAATTGTGGCACCATTCAGGATGATGTGTATGTAGATCCTTCGAGGAGAGAATGTTTACCTAGCTATGGAGGCCCAACCAGTTTGTGTGGTTGGAGGCTTCACATAGATACTTCGTTGAGGGCATGCCTTTGGGACAAATAGAGGGCCAACCTAGTGTGTTGGATGTCTACTACTCTAGTGACACAGTCTGGTAGACAAGTTTTCTACTCCATTGGAATAGTTTGGTACACATGTACTACAATGAAATAGTTTGGTACACTAAAATATTTCTACTCTAGTGAAATAGCCTAGTACACATATTTACTCTAGTGAAATAGTATGGTATGTTGATATATTGCTACTCTAGTGAAATAGTATGGCACACATAGCTACTCTCATGAAATAGTCTAGTACGCTGAGATATTGCTAATCCAGTGAAATAGTTTGGTACACATAGCTACTCCAGTGAAATAGTCTGGTACGCTGATATATTAGTACTCCAATGAAATAGTCTGGTACGTTGATATATTGGTACTCTAGTGAAATATTCTGGTACAAATAGCTACTCTAGTGAAATAGTCTGGTACATTGAGATATTTCTTCTCCAGTGAAATAGTATGGTACACATGTTACTAGTTTTTCATGAAATAGATGCCATATTCTATGTGAGCTGGTGAGTTGAAGCCCCATGATGACATAAATCACATAATGATGATGAGACCCCAAATGAATGATTGTGACATGAACATCAGATAGTCTATGTGTGTGACTATGACAAAGCCTGTGTGTCTATGATGGTGTTACTTGTTACATGATCTGTTTGATCATGAGATGGCATGTTTGGCCATGCTACTTGTGACATGATTTTTTTGATCATGAGATAGCCTGTGTGGTTGTGGTCATGCTACCTGTAGAATGGTATGCAAGNTGTGTCTATGATGGTGTTACTTGTTACATGATCTGTTTGATCATGAGATGGCATGTTTGGCCATGCTACTTGTGACATGATTTTTTTGATCATGAGATAGCCTGTGTGGTTGTGGTCATGCTACCTGTAGAATGGTATGCAAGACCATGTGAGTATTTCCCATTACATGTGAGATGGATGGATGTGTTTGATACCATTACGTGAAGAACATGTTAATTAATACCTCCCTAGCTAAGAGGGAGTTTTGATGCTTTGGTAGTTGCGGGAGGTATTAACCTCCAACTGTAACCTTTGTACTTAGAATAGAATATTACATAAGTAAGAGAACCATTAAACATATGTGTGGAAACTCTAGAAGAGAAGTCATCCCAAGGAGAATAATAATAAAGAAATAGAAAACCCTAGAAAGACAAGTCGTCCCTTCCACAAAAAGTCAAAGTAAATTATATTTTCTAGAAAAGATAGGTCAACCCTTTGGGAAAAGTTCACTATAAGAATACATATAAATAAGGTGACGTCTTATCTCATTTTTAAACTCACACACACTCACTCAATATAAGGAGGGCACACGTTTGAGGAGGAGTAACTGCAATAGCTATAGTTGCAGCAAAAGGAGGCACAAGTCCGGAGAGGGCGGTGCAACAGTTTCCATGGTGTAATCTTAGTCTTTCCAGTATATCTCTTGTGTACTTTTGTTGGTAAAGGTAAACTTATATTAGTATAGGTACATTCTATTCGTATTTTGTTTCTACTGCAACAATGGTGTTTCTGATTAGGGTTTATCTGTTGGTTCTATTGTGGACTTGCTAGAATCATTCTATCTAAGAAAAGGTTAATGTGCTTGGGTTGGCATAGTGAATGCCTATGGTTGGATGACAATGATGTGACATTGTCTATGGTTAAATTATCATACCAAAATTTTAACAATATTCAAATTCCGAAGAACCAAAAGAACATTTATAATGCTTGAGGAATATCTAGTAGTTATAGAGGAGTTGTAAGTATTGATCCACTTGTTCCACATAATGATTTACATGTACCACATATGCCACCCAATTGTTTTTGTAGACCAAGATGTCATCAAAGAAGAATAGGAGAAAATGGAATAGAAAGGGATTGAATGTGTGGTTCATGAGGCTCTGAAAGGTGTAAGGTGCATTGGAAAGATCAAAGGGCATCAACAAAAACTCATAATATCCATCATGAGTGTGAACATTAGTTTTGGGAATACCATCTTTCTTCATGCAAATTTGGAGATAACTAGAGTGAAGATCAATTTTGGTGAAGAATTGTGCTCCATATACCTCATCCATGAGAAAGGAAAATTTTAGGGGCTATATATCGGCCATGGGATAATTTTCCATGCTTTTTCCAAAAACAAATATTCACCAATTTCCATTTTTTCTAATAGTGATTCACCCAAATTCTATAGAATAAAATTATTTTACCTTAAAAATAACCCAAATTTTATTGAAACTATATAAAATCCTTATAAATTTGAATATTTTTACAAAAATATTGCCAAACATTCTATACTTTGCATATTAAGAACTAGTAAGATTTGTCAATGTTTCTACATTATAAGAGAAATTTCTGTCCTTAAAATTATCCATGTCTACGAGATCATCAATGGATGAACTGAAGAATTTATCTTTAACCATCAAGTTGTTAAGAGTGTGAAAATTAGGACACATGTGCTATGTGATTTATTTTTCAGGGACCATGAAAACCAAAGAAGAGTAGGGGATGGTAATAGGAAAAATGATATTGACAACTAATAACTATTGTACAATTTTTTCACTTTCATTATTTTGGGGAAAAGGATAATGAGATTGGTTCACATTGGGTGGTAGGATACCACAAAGTAGTGGGATGCTATGATCATGCTCTATACATGAGTGTGGCAATCCTTAGGGATGTTCAAATAATTGTTGGTGATTGTCCAATACTAATTACAAATCTTGATGAACTCGATGAGAGGCATCCTCAAAGGCTTAAATAACATGGAATTTTTAAATAAGAATAGAATGACCCTTTTTAGAATCTTTTTCGTACACTAGGAGATCATGATTTTTGGAGAGCCTACTATGAGACCTTTGAGAATGTAGGAATTTCCACACTTTTGAAATCTCATCTATAATTCCAAGAATACCATGGTGATGGGGCATACTGTTCTTATCCATTCAACACCCAAAAAATATCATATCCACCCATTTCAATGGAAAATATGTAAATTTTCAGGGAATACTCACCCATTTGAAGTTTCACATTTTCAAACTAGCCACCACATTTCATACATCTCACATTAGAAATCATAAACTGAAATTTGTTAACAACATGGATGTAGTAATGTTTTTCTTGGGGAATGCATCGATGAATGAATTTATGGGTGAAATGACTATTGATTAAGATACTGACCTTCTTCTTCTTGAGATAGTTGACCAACTTTAACATTTGAGGCGAAGAAATACCAGTCAAATCATGGAGGGAGATTTGGGGTTCTTCACCTAGTTGGTCAAGAAGATGAACTTCCTTAGTGATGGGAGTGAATTCCTCCTGAGTCTTTCCATCAACTTCCTCATAAAAAATGTCCTCAGAAATGGATAGAAATAATTTCTTCTCCTTACAATTATGCCATGAAGAATATTTTTCATAATAGTTGTAGCAAATACCCTTGGGTTAACATTCTATCATTTCATCTTGTGTAAACTTGTGGATGATGAGAGGCAAGGAAAATTTCCAGATCTTAGACAATGTACTAAGACATCCAAACAAATCAATTGATGTATGCTACTCTTCTCATCATTAAATGGAAAAATCATTTAGACAACATGGAATTCATATAATGACAAAATCTAATAGCTCAATTTTTGGTAGGGTACATTTTTTCATCCTAGAATTATAAGATGCTAATTCTAGCTGTAAAAAACTAGAGAAAGACACTATCATGATGGACATTCTTAAAGAACCAGGGTTTAATATAAATAATTAATGAGATGACATAGTGTGTTTAGGTGCTTGGAATTCAAGAAACCACAATAAACTCTATAAAATACAAAGAATCCATCCACATAATTTGTCCACTAAGACACAAAATCCACCCACAAATTCAACATATGAAATTTCATAAAGCCTTAAAAACTGTGAAGCCAACACAAGTATTTCCATGAAACCAATAGAAAAAATTCCATGAAACCTTAAATTCCACCATGGCAGTGAGAAAAGGACAATGGGTTATTGGTAGCGGGTACCATGAAGCTATAAATTCCACCATTTTTGTCAGAAAAGGATAATGAGTAATTGGCAGTGGATAACACAAAGTTAATAGAATCCCTAAAATCTTCTAAGCTATAGAGTCCAAGCAATCAATAGAAGCCTTGAAATCCACCATGGTAATGAGAAGATGACACTTTGAAAAATATAATGAGTGGTTAAGTCATATTGAAAGTGTATACCAAGTGATAATGGAGAATATTGGTTTTCAACTCATTGTTTGACAATTTTTTTATTACAATATAGTTATTTCAATATTTCAATATTGTTATAATGATATTGTATTATTAAACAAAATTCCAATATTTCAATAGAAGCTAATTTAAATTTCAAACTTAAAAATTAACTTCTTTCTACTATATAATTTTATCACTCGTCACTATTAAACCAACAATGGAAATTAGTTATACATCATAGTTATCATGCATGGAATAAACCATAATGTCATGTTTGCAATATTAATGTGGGATACTTCTCAGTCTCATGGACCTACTATTTTGGTCATTCATTGGACATTAATAAAATTATCTCATCTTTACCGCCTCTCTTGCTTGGATGATATGATAAGGTGTTTGCTTCTTTTCCATGAATCCATATCTCATAGGGGGTCATGTCCCCCATACTCTTGAATCTTAAGTCCAAGTCTTCCACACACTCATTTCTTCCCTAGGGAAATATCTAAAATTGCAACCCTCTCAGTTTGTAAAGAAACTTGAAAACATTCCCGAAGTTCACTTCCCACCTCCACCTTTTGAAATATGGATTGTTCTCTTACTAAGCATGGTTTGATATGATAGTTCAAAATAATTTTCCCTTCCCCTAGATTTATGGCCACTTGGGTTTAGCGGAACAAGCAGGTTTTAATCAAAGGAAAACTTATCCATTACTTTTGTGGCAAGGGTTTTTACACCTTCATATTTCAATCCAAAGAGGATATGGATATCGTATTTATAAATGGGCCATACTTATTCATCACTAGAGGAATGTACTTGAATTGCTAGACCCCAGACTTTAATCCTTATCATGATGTTCCCTTTAACCCTCATCATGATGTTCCCTCGACTGTTCTAGTTTGGGATCATCTTTTGCACTTTCCACTCCATTTCTAGAACAAAGACTCACTACATAGTATGGGAAATTAATTGAGATATTACATTGATAAATATAATGCCAAGGATGACATGTTTTCATGTGCTAGGATCTACGTGGAGGTTGATCTTCAAAAATATATTCTTGAAGAAATACTCCTAACTCTCAACAATTGGTACTACCTCTAGACTATGAAAAATTGCCTTGTGTAAAAATTTTCATGGATATGTGAATTTTGTGAAGGATTGTAAGAAGAACCTCCCAACATCCCAACCTAATTTAAAAAAATAATATCAATGGTATCTCATAAAAAAAAAGTTGAGTTATAAGAAATCGACCTCTTCCTTAGCACCAAAATTGGCTCCTTCAACCTCAATCCTTTTCCCTCTTTCTCGATCTAGGAATAAGGCATTGAAACCCCAAGAAGCCGAGAATATTCTCAAGCAAGACCCAATATATACTCATGACATGTCAATCTATCCTCTAGTCCATCCCAAGGGAAGAATCAAAAGTTTCGTAAGAAATAGGTATGAAGGTTTATGTTAGGAAGACCCAATCTCTTTCACTGAAGTTTTAGCCCCATCAGTTATAACCATCGTTTCACAGTTTCCTCCTAGATCACTTATTCTTTCTAAATATTAATAAGTTGCCCCCCTTACAGAGAAAGAGGAAACCCTCTCAGATTTAGAGTAAGCATTGATAATATTCTAGAGAAGCAACGATACCCACAAAGTATTATAACTCAAAAAAAGTCCTACTAGTAATTAGAAGAGGAAGGAAAAGAGGAGGATGAAATAAAGGGGCTACCAAAGAAAATTTATAGGAAGCCAACCAAATAATAAAGAGAGGAGTCAAAAAACAAAGAAAAACCTCTAGGTATTCAATCAACAAAATAAATTTCTTTAGAGACTGGATATTGAAATGACAAGAATATCAGAGTCAACATTCCATCACAAGGTGGAATCCATAAATGAATTATCAAATAATGAATATAGTCTCCTAGAATTGTAGAGGTATGGGTAATAAGTTCAAATAAGAAGCATTGATAGATCTATTAAAATATGAAAAACCATCTATCCTCCTCCTTTAGGAGACCAAGTTAGTGGCATCAAAATTGTTGATAATATGTAAAATATAGTGGAAAATAAGTGAAGGAACAATGGTTAATTCCAGAGGGGCGTTTGGAGGCATTTGTACCTTATTGGGTAGCTCATTTATCTGCATGGATTTATCATTTCAAACAAAAAATTGGGTTTTATCAAGTTTTACTCACTAATAATAAGGAAAGTGATTCAATGTTTTCAATGTTTATAAGTCAATAGATTATAAAGAAAAATAAGAGTGATGGTATTCTCTTCAGGCTCTGAAAAACTCTAAGCAACATTGTAAATTCAATGTGACTCTAAGAAACAAATAAAAAAGATGAGGAAGTTTAGTAAGATACCCATTTCAAGAAAATATGAAGGATCTTATGATGGAATGGGACCCAGTGGACATTAAACCAATAAAAGGAAAATATACCTAGACTAATAGATGGTTTGTTCTAGGTCACAACAAGGATGTATAGATTCCTCATTCTGAGTGATCTTATACTGCATGAAAATATAATATCCTCCAATATCATCCCTTCAATTTTCTTTGATAATAAACCAATATCTCTAGAAGTCTTGGAGTCTTAAGAATATGGGGTCCTTCCTTTAATGTTCAACCCATTATGGCATTGGCTACATGACCCTAAGGTAGTTGATATAATATTAGGTAAATGGAAAAAATGGATTATAGGATCTCCAATATACATATTTGAGTAGAAATTAGAAGTAGTTAAATTATCCCTCAAGGAGTGTGTGAAACATTCATATTCTTCCCCTGAAAAGAAAAAGTATATCTCAAAATTTATCTAGAAACTCTTTAGGAAAGAATAGAAGTGGAAGACATAAGTAGTAAGAATCACGTAGAAGAAAGAAATCCTTTTCACAAGTTGAAAAAGTTCTTATATTAGAGGAATAAATGTGGTGACTCAAATCTTGAATCTTGTGGTAGAAATCAATGGATATAAATACCTCTTTTTTTCACAGGCAAGCCAAAGCTAGGGAGAATAAAATAATGTTAAAGAAATCTCCCTGAACATCGATCCAAGGTAAGTGATTTCTTAGAAATTAATGAGGTAGCATTGATTCCTGAAAAAAATCCTGGAAGTCAACATGGAGAAACTACCCGATCATGGCCCCAATTAGTCCTATACTTGTTTGGCATGGAAATCCTCATTGGAATGTGGGATCGGTTGCCACTAAAGAGGATTTTGAAATCAACTGAAAGGTTGATCCAATTGTGATTAGGTAACTAATTCTAGGATATAATAAAATAAAACTAACTTTAAATGCAATCTAACTATTATTTATAACTAAATCTAAACTATCTCGAGAGCATAAAAATGATGATTAAATATGGGGGGAATAATAAACTGTTTAACATTTAGAAATAGTTCTAAAAGAAACAATGATTTAAAACAATCATTAGAAATTAAATTATTCAAATAAATAGTTATTTGAATATTTGATTTCTATATGCTCATATTTAATTAATTATCAATCTAGTCAAATTCAATCAAGAATGGAATAAATACATTAATTTCTTAGATATTCTAACAATAGTGTAGAAACAAAGAGAATAAACATTCATTCCATAGACAAATATGAAATAAAGATAGAATGGCCAAAGTATTTATATTTCAGTTGCATGAATAATAGTACCAAACAATTGAAATACCATAAATATATGGCCATTACAGGTCTTCAAATTCACAAAATTGGCTTTTACAATAGTGTACTTAACAAGTCTACATTATTCCAACCCCCTAATCTGTCTACATAATTACAATAAATAGAAATAAAAGATCCTGGAATTTAGAACTATTTCCACTTTTGTTTCAACAAACAGGTTTAGATGTCAACTTGACTTGATAATTGGTATTAAGGAGAGATATTCTCCTCACTAGTAGAAACTTCCCTTTTGAATTTTCCTCCTTGACATTGCACATGCGTTTTCCATAGGGTAACTTTATTTAACATTGGTGAAATCAATGGAGGATGAGGAATTTCTTCGTTCAACTTGCATCAATTGATATTTTTAGAAATTTCTTCATGTCCTGATTTAAGTTTCAATAAGAAATTATCAATCTATTTGGAACACTCTACTGGTTGAGTGATGAATTGTATGACATTATCCATTTTCTAGAAACTTAGTTGGACTATCCCATCTTTTCTTGAGCTTATCTACTGGTGCACATTTACGAGGAAATATGAAAAGGGTTCAGATTGGCCAAGAAACTGCACATGAGGCATCTCATAATCCTTGATTATATCTAGATTTATATCCCATAATACTGAGCAACTCTTGCTTAT
>SNQJ01S0054277.1:19892-64808 GCA_010110895.2 Picea sitchensis | reverse complement strand
CTCAATTGTAAATGATGTACAGAACTGAAAAAGACTACTTATCATTTCGAAGAAGAAGAGGTTCTCTCCCTTTATGGGTTTCCTCGTGAAAATCTGTCTCTATGTTTACTTTATGTGTGACTGATGGTCTTTACTTTTACTATCCATATGCGGTATATTGTTGATGATCACTTGAAGGAAGATTAATAATATTGAAAAGGTATAAAATTGTTTAAGCTCATAAACAACTGATTCACCCCCCCCCCTCTCAGTTGTTTTAGTATTTCCAACACTTATATTTTAAGCCTAAGAGAAATCCTCATAAGTCTCACTCTCCACCTCAAGATACTTAGAAAACTCATTTTTTTAACTTGAAAAAATCATCAAGACTTGGTTTTGAAATCCAATTTTGAAATCGCTAAAGTTTATTCTAACTTCTTCAAATAGTTCAGAGGAGTTTCTTGCAAATTCTCTGAATAGTTCAAAGGATTTACTTCCAACTTCTCTGAACAGTTCGAAGGAGTTTATTCCAACTTCTTCAAATAGTTCAAGGGAGTTTCATACAACTTCTCTGAATAGTTTGGAGGAGTTTCTTCCAACTTCTCTGAACAATTCAGAGGAGTTAATTTATTCTTCCCCGATATGTAATGTTATCTCATAAATTAGAGGGAACTCCTCTGATTTTTTTGGAGGAGTTAACTCTAACTCCTTCTAATACATCATAGGAGTTACTATGTTTACTTTCGATGATTATCAAAGGACTTCTTGTCTGACCCTCTGATCAAACCAACCCCACCTATCGCGTTTAATGCCAAAAATAGTCATTTGGATATATGAATGGAATGGGGTTAGGTTAGTATTATCTTATCAAAAGAAAGTGAGAAAAGAAACCCAAGGTGAAATGAGCCAAGCTACCCCGTTCAAAGCTCCCACTGGTGTATATCTTCCACATGGCGTCATAATCTAGGAAAGTATATCATTCCTTCTTTGTTGTAGGGTTAGGGTTAAAAATTTGTCTTGTTCCTTTCTTTCTCCATTTCCCTAGGTTGATAGTCTCTTCCTCGCCCCTTGCCGCTTTAATTGTTTCCACTCCCTTCACCAATATATTCCAATCTTACATGTTATGGAGCTTGTTCATTTCCATAAAATGAATGTTCGGTCGACCCGTTTTCTTTCACCGGGACAAACTTTATTCCCACCCTTACAATTGATCTTTCCAAGCCTTGATGTTTTCTCCGATAATATTGAACATGATCGAGAGGGTTATAGGGTTTTATTTAAACCTTTAAATGCCTCCTGATTGTTCCCTAAGTCACCACACCATACTTGTGGAAAGACATAAATTTAAAATCAAAAACTTTCGAACTAACTCTTTGAACACATCGGAGAACTTATTACTAACTTCTCCAATGAGTTGGAAAGAATTAAAGATATCTCCTCCACGCAGTTCGGAGGTCTTGAAAACAACTCCTATGATTATATTGGAGGAGTTAATTTCAAATATTCCAATATGATTGGAGGAGTTTCTTTTAAGTTCTTTGACCTCTTAGACACTTGTGATAGTTCCTTCATATGCGATCAGAGGAGTTGTCCTTAACTTCTCCGATCACCACACTTGAAACCTTTTATCATAACACTTAGTGCTAACCTCTTTGATTTGTATCAGAGAAGTTGTTTTCTTGAACTTTGATTTAACCTTTCAAAGATAGTTCCCAACATTTCATCTCCAAAATTTCACAAATGTTATTAAAAATTGTCTATTATTACCTTGACATCCTCAGAGAGCACCGTTTCTTTGTCTTGATAATCTCAGTAACTCTTACAATTGTTCAATTATTTAGTTGTATTTCAAATAACGTGCTCTAAAATTATCCTTTATTGCAGGTTCAAACATGTCACTGAGGAAGAAGACGATAGACAAAGCATCTGAAGTTGAGGCCTCTAGAAGCTCCCAACAAATAGAAGAGGTAGATATTACCGGTTCTACATATGTTAGGGACCTAACCTCCCTAACCCCTCACATAGGTAGAATAATATATTTTCCATGTAATAAAAGCCAATATTAATAAGGCCTAGTAATAAGGATGAATAATTCAAAAGTAAGAAGACCTAATAGAAGCTTCCACTTCTAAAATATCTTCATCTAGAATGTTCTTTTGGTAGATAGATTTAGTACAAATATGAGTCGAGGGCATGAGAAGTTTTTGTGTTGAGAATTATTGTAATAGACCACTGCTCTACTGGAGGTTTCCCCCTTGAAGAGGAAAATGAACATTGTTTCCTATTAGTAAAGGTATTATTCTGGTATTGTGGTTTCATCTATTGTGTTTTTCCACTGTTATTATCTCTCAAATTTATTTTTTCGTCTATTATAATAGATTCGGTACCTTACAAGTGGTATCAGAGCACTTTCGTTGGCAGAAAATTGTGGGTTATTGTTTTTAGGGTAGAGACGTAATACAATGTCTCAAAGCTATAGAGATATGTCATTCAACACATAAACCCATGGTCGGGGATGCATACATGCAAGAAATACAAGTGGTACTTGGGCTCACATTGTTGGCCACCCTTGTAACCCCTGTTGGTACCCCTTTGAGTGGTATCACATAAGACAACACCTATATACGGATTGGCCTAGATATCCTCAAGCCCTTTGTAGATAAACCAATCAGTTTCCTTATTTCTATAGTGCCACCGAGAATAACACTTGGGAAGATATTCTCTAGTACCTGGGTAGTTGGGTAGTATAGCTAAGGGCACCAACTAGCCTCCTTAGTCAGTGCCCTGAGATATTGGGCCAAGTAATATTGTTGGACCCCATACATATATCAGAGAGCTATAGCACAGGGTAAACCCTTGTCTATAGAAACCTTGAATACCCTAACCCTTGGAAAAAAAATAGAAACAAAATAGATAAGATCTGTTTCCATGCAATTGTGCCTCCTGTATTTTGGTTGTGAAATTCCTACACATTTCTTCCTGTTAAGAATTTGGCCATTTTGTCACTACTGTATTATTCAGATCCAAGTATAACTTTGTAGGAGTAAAAAAAAAGTCTCGATCCTACCAACACCATTATTTGAGACCTATCCCATTGGACTCGTCTCTTTTCCCTAATCGCAGTCATACCTATCATTTTTGAACAATTTTTTTTCCCGTCGACCTGACCCTTCCCGACACCCCTATTGGGCATCTATCCCATTGAAAAATAACCCATTTATGTGTGGTCCCACTTTTCCCCATGTCCCATCCCCATGGCCCACACTTGCAACCAATATTGGGAACAACATCTAACCACCTTGGAAAAATATCATGACCAAACCTGGAGTGATATCTCTTCCATTGTGTCCAGTATTGGTAACCTCAACTACCATCTTGCTCCGCTCGAATCAATTCCCACATCCATCACTCAATTGACCACCACCTATCAGCAATACTAGGATGTATTGAACACTTTGACCTTATTATTTAATCCCACCCCATATCATTTCTCCTCTTCCACACCTTATAACCCTGAAGGTTCTGAATCCTCCCAGTCCACCTCTTTTCCTCCCCACCACTTTTTGTGGGACCTATGTCCCCCTCACATGGAGGTGAACAAGTTTGATGGCTCAGATCCCATAGGCTAGTTCACTCAAATGGAACATTGTTTCTCTTTGTACGGCATTACTGATGAGTTGGCCAAACTAAGGTATGGTGTTCTCCATCTAGATCTAGAATGTTGGAAATGGTGGAAATGGAGGAAAAATGCCCGCCAAGGGTATGTGGCTTAGAAACAATTTGTTGCACAACTTTATGAATGCTTTGACATTGACACCAACCATTTAGGTTGTTTGACAAAGTTGAAACAATCTGGCATAGTGGAAGAATTTACAGCTACTTTTGAGTGAATTACTTTCCATGCAGAGGGAATGTCTGATGCTTTTTTTCAAGAATGATTTATCAGTGGCCTCAAGGATGATATTTGTTCCCACATCCTAATGGATCTCCCTCAAATTTGGGTGAAAGATACTAAAATAGATAAGGAATCACAACAAGTTGTCTCTTCTCAAATCAAAAAACCATCCTTCATTTCATTCCCTAAAATTTTCACTCCCACTCCTCCTTCCACTCCACAAAAGATTCATAAATTGACCAAGGAATAAATGGTTGAACACCAACACAAGGGACTTTGTTATAAATGTGATGACAAATATTTTCTTGGACACAAGTGTAAGGAACAAAATCTTTTTATGGCCATCTCTGATGATGTTTCTGAAGAAGATGTCAAGGCTCCCCCTATGGCTGAGTCACCTGAACCCACTGACATGACTCCACCTTATGACCCTCCAAAATTCTAACCTACCATTTCCCTAAATTCCCTCACTGGCTTCTCTACTCCCCAAACCCTCAACCTAATTGGTTACATTAAGAATTAGAAAGTTCATCATCCTTGTTGATAGTGGAAGCACCCATAATTTAATTTATCATCGCATTTCCCAAGAAACTAATTGCTATATCCTAGCAATCAACAAATTTCAAATCATGATTTCCAATGGTGGGTCCATGAAATGTGGAGGGCATTGTGAAAATGTGCCTCCAAAATGGTTAGTACCACATGAAATCTCATATGTTTTCTATCAACATGGGTGGTTGTGACATTGTGTTGGGTGTTGAATGAATAAGGACTCTGGGTTCCATTCTCATGGATTGTAAGGAATTAACCATGGAATTCAATCAAGAGGGCCAATAGTATAAGTTCCAAGGAATCACAATTGATTCCCCTGAGATAATAAATTCACATCGCATGGAAAATCTCCTCAAAAAATGTCATTCCAACATTATTGCACAAATCCATTCCATTCACACCACTAAGATACCCTTTGTGTCGTCTGACCTCCAATCCATCCTCTCCAAACATCAAGTTGTTTTTTCGACTCCCCAGGGAATTCCTCCTTCCCTTGGTGTTCATGATCATTCCATTTCCCTCGTCCCTGATAACCTTCCTCCCAATGTTTGTCTCTATCGTCATCCCTTTTCCTATAAAAATGAAATTGAGAATTTTTTTCAAGAATTTCTCGCGATAGGCATTATCCGTCTTGGTATGAGCCTCTATTCTTGTAATATTCCAGATATAAAAAGTATGCAGAACATAAATAAAATGTTAGAAATGGAAGATAAACAACAATATAACCAGAACAATACCACAATAACATTGAAATGATATCAAAATAACACCAGAAAGAGCACTTTGATTCTAAAAGCAATGTTCACAGGCCTCTTCGAGGGGGAAACCTCCAGTCGAGAAAAGATCTATTACAATAATATCCAGGCTAGCGTTCTCATACCCTTGACTCCTATTTATACTAAATATGTCTATCAAAAGAACCGTCTGGTGGAAGATCCTTCTAGAAGAGGAAGCTTCTATTAGGTCTTCTTACATTCGACTTATTCTACTTTATTGCAAGGCCTTATCAATATTGACCTTTATTACATCTGAATATATTGTTCTACCTACATGAGGGTTAGGTCCCTAACATGTCCTCCCCCTTTAAAACAACCTTGTCCTCAAGGCTTGAGATGTGGAAATTTCTGCAGAATGGTAGTTGGTTCCAAAGTGGCATCCATTGGAGTTGTATATTTTCACTGGACTAACTCTTCCTTGATGGTTCGTTGATGCAGGCGATGCTCATGCTGGTCCAAAAATGCTTATGAATGTAGCCAAATAGATCCTTCTTCATCTAACTTGGGAAAGTTTGTTTGAATTTAGCACTTAGTTCCAATCACCTTCTCTAAGCATGAAACATGAAAAATATGATGTAGCTTAGAATGACTGGGAAAAACTAACTGATAGGCCACCTATCCCACATGCATGAGAACGGTATAAGGACCATAAAATTTGGGCACCATCTTCTGACAATGCTTGACCTTGAGGGAATTTTTCTTGTAAGGTTGCAGTCGAAGAAACACCTAATCCCCTTCTGCAAATTGACGTTCAGAGCGACCTTGATCTGCTTGTTGCTTCATGTGATTTTTTTCCATGACCAAATTCTCTTTGAGGGTACGAAGAATAGCCTCCCAAATTGTAAGTGTTTGATCAACTTCCTGGACCTTCAAGACACCTCGTAAGTATGAGAGAATTGAAGGTAGATTTTGTCCATATACTTCTTCAAAAAGAGTCATGCAGGTAGTTGTATGGTATGAAGTGTTGTGCCACCATTCAACTAGGGGTAACCATTGAGCCCACTGATTTTGTTTTTCTGATGCAAAACACCTCAAATATGTTTCCAAAAACTTGTTGACAACTTCAGTTTGACCATCAGTCTGGGGATGATAAGTTGTGCTGAGATGCAATTGGGTGCCTTTTAGCTTGAACAATTCTTGCCAAAGTTGCTGGTGAAAGTTGGTTTGCGATCAGAAACAATAGAATGCAGCATGCCATGAATATTGAAGACCTGATCCATGAAAAGTTGAGCCATAGTGGATGTTGTAAATGGGCGCTGAGGAGCACATAAATGAGCATACTTGGAAAGGCGATCAACAACCACCATGATGAATGATTTATTTCCCGTTTTGGGTAAGCCTATAATAAAATCCATAGAGATATCCCTCCAAATAGAAGGTGGAATCGGAAGAGGTTGTAGTGTTCCAGGAGATTTGACTATTTTTCCCTTGTTGTGTTGACACACATCACATTCATCTAAAAAATTATGAACGTCTTGTTTCATACCATCCCAGAAAAAAGAATGTTTGACCCTGTCATAGGATTTGGTAAACCCGGAGTGCCCAGTTGTGGGTGTAGCATGAAGCTCAAAAAGTACCATGGATTTAAGTTTTGATTGTTTACTTAAATACAAACGACCTTTGTATAGAATCTCATCACGGAGCCAAGAGTACCCTAGGGAAACTAGAGAATTGGACTGCAATTGTTGTAAAATGAAGGAGAGAGAAAAAAGGGATTCTTCATCTTCATATTTTTGGGAAAGTGCATCCACAACCACATTGTCTTTGACATTCTTGTAAATGATCTCATAGTCATATCCAAAGAGCTTAGTCACCCATTTTTGTTTCTCTAGGGAGGAAATGCGTTGTTCTAGAAAATAATTGAGGCTTTGATGGTTTGTCTTAATTTGGAAGCATTGCCCCAATAGATAAGGGCGCCACATATCAATGAAATGCAGAATAGCCAACATTTCCTTTTCATAGATTGATTTGCCTAGATTTCATTCAGACAGTTTCTTGCTAGTAAAGGCCAAAGGATGACCCTCTTGAATAAGGACAGCGTCAATTCCTTTCTCTGAAGCATCAAATTCCAGGACAACGATCTTTATGAAATTAGGAAGGGCCAGGACTGGATTTGTGCACATGGTCATCTTCAAGGTTTGAAAATCTTGAGCAACTGTTGGAGTCTAAGTGAAAGAGTTCTTTTTTAGGAGTGCAGTGAGAGGTGTTGCAATCTTTCCATAATTCTCAACAAACTTGTGATAATAACCTATTAATCCCAGAAATCCATGTAATATTTTGAGAGTCTTTGGGTGAGGCCAGTCTTGCATAGCTTCAATATTTTTAGGATCCACCCTAACGCCATCCTTGCTAACCAGATGACCTAATTACTTGACTTCTGAGGTGCCAAAAACACATTTAGACTGTTTCAGGAAACGTTGGTGCTGAGAGAGTAGATGGAGAACTCAATCCACATGAGCAAGATGGTTTGTCCAGGTTTTTCTATAGATGGGGATATCATCAAAGAAAACTAAGACAAAATTATGGAGAAAAGGACAGAAGACATGATTCACGAGGCTTTGGAAGGTGGAGGGGGAATTACACAAGCCAAAGGGCATGACCAAAAATTCAAGTGGCTCTCATGAGTTCTAAAGGAAGTCTTAGGAATGTTTGCCTCTTTCATATGTATCTGGTGGTAGCCAGAATGAAGATCAAGTTTAATAAAGAATTGGGTGCCACTCAATTCATCCAAGAGATTATCAATGACAGGAATGGGAAATTTGTCTTTAATGGTGAGTTTGTTGAGGGCACGAAAGTCAGGAAACATTCGCCAAGAACCTTATTTCTTCAGGAAAATGACAATAGGATAAGAGTAGGGGCTCATACTAGGGTGGATAATGCCCGCGTTAAGGAGTTACTGAACCATTTTCTCAATTTCATTTTTTTGGGAAAAGGGGCGATGATAGGGACGAATATTGGGAGGAAGGTTTTCTGGTACAAGGGGAATGGAATGATCATGAACACCATGGGAAGGAGGGACTCCCTGGGGAGTGGAAAAGACCACTTAATGTTTAGAGAGGATGGATTGGAGGTCTTGTGACACCAAGGGTGTCTCAGTTTCTTGTATGGCATGGAGTTGGGAAATAACACTAGAATGACCTTTTTTGAGCAGCTTTTCCATGCGATGGGAACTAATGATCTTAGGTGAACTGAAGTTGATGCCTTGGAACTTATATTGTTGACCCTCCTAGTCAAATTGCATAGTTAATTCCTTAAAATCCATGAGCATGGGACCCAAAGTCCTTAGCCAGTCTGCACCCAACACAATGTCACAACCGCCCATGTCGATAGCAAACATATGGGATTTTAGGTGGTATTCACCAATTTGGAGATGCACATTTTCACCATGCCCTCCACATTTCATGGAAATGCCATTGGAAATCATGATTTTGAAATTATTGACAGCATGGATATAACAATGAGTTTCTTGGGCAATGCGGTGATGAATAAATTTATGGGTGCTTCCACTATTAACAAGAACGATGAATTTCCTATGCTTGATGTAATCAATTAGCTTGAGGGTTTGGGGAGCAGAGAAGCCAGTGAGAGAATTTACAGAAATAACCGGTTCTACTTCGGGAGGGTCTGAGGGAGGGGTTATGTCAGTGGTTTCATCAGGTGACTCAGACACAAGGGGAGTTTCAACTCCTCTTTTGAAATATTCTCTGAGATGGCCATAAAAATATTTTGTTCCTTACACTTGTGTCTCGGAATTTTTTTTTCATCAAAATTATAACAAAGGCCTTTGAGTTGGCATTCAACCATTTCAGCCCTGGTTAATTTTTGGATCTTTAGTGGAGCATAGGGGGTAGTGGGATTTACTGGTTTAGTGCGAGGAATAAATGAGGGTTTCCAGTTTTGGGAAGATACAACCTGTTGTAATTATTTATCTCTTTTAGTAGCCTCCACCCAACTCTGAGGCTAAGCCATGAGGACATGGGAACAAATTTCATCCTTGAGGCCACTAATAAAACATTCTCATAAAAAGGCATCAGACATGCCCTCTGCCTGAAAATCCAGGCTCTCAAAATCAGCTATAAAGTATTCCACTGTTCTGGATTGTTTCAAATTTTTCAAACGGCCTAAATGGTTGGTGTCAGTGTCAAAGCATTCATAATGCTCTGCCACAAAGTGTGTCCAAGCAATATACCCTTGACGGGAAGTTTTTCTCCATTGCCACCATTGCCAATGTTCTTGAGCTAGATGGAGAACACCATACTAGAGTTTGGCCAAGTCATATGTAATGACGTGTAAAGAGAAATAATGTTCCATTTGGGTTACCCAACCAATGGGATCTGAGCCATCAAATTTGGTCACATCCACCCGCGGAAGGCATATTTCACGCTGAAAGTGATGGGGATGAAAATTATGGGAATGAGAGGAAGTTTCAACTTCGGTATGTGGAGGTGGATCAGATAAAGGGTTATATGTAGAGATATGCAGCTTGGTGCAGATCATAAAAATGAAAAATTCAAGTTGGGTAGTCATGTCTTGTTTGAGTTCCTCGATTGAGGCAACGATGGAGGATTGCATGTTTGTATTGACGGCGACAACATTGGCACTGAGTTGTTTCACTTATTGTTGGGTATCTAGGAAATTAGATTTCAAGGTATAGAAGTGATCTTCCAAGTCTTGGCTACGGGTATGGACATGATGAAGAGGGAAATCAAACGGGGCGGTTGGGGTCAAAAATTTTGCTAAGAAATGATATGTATGAATGTGATAAGGGGGAAGAGATAAATCCAATGGAATAGGTCTCAAATAATGGTGCAAAAATTTCCAGACCCTTTTTTTTTTTGTTACACCTGCGAAGTTATACTCTGGTCTAAAGAATACTGTAGTGATGAAATGCCCAAATGCTTAACTAGGAAGAAATGTGTAGTGATTTGGCAACCCAAACATAGTTGCGCGACAATAGATATTTTTTGTTTTAATTTTTTTATTTCCTTCCATAAGGACTAGGTATTCAAGGGTTCTACAGACAAGGGTTTGCCCTGTGCTATAGCTCTCTAATATACATGTGGGGTCCAACAGTAGTACTCGACCCAATATCTCAGGGCACCAACTAAGGAGGCTATACCATGCCCTTAGTTGTACTACCCGACTACCTAGGTACTAGAGAGTATCTTCCCGAGTGTTGTTCTCGGTGGCACTATAACAATCAGGCGGTCGATCGGTTTATCTAAAGAGAGATTCAAGAAATCTAGGTCTATCCGTACACAGGTGTTTTCTGATGCGCTACCACTCGAAGGGGTACCAACAAGGGTTACAAGGGTGGCCAACAGATGTGCGCTTAAGTACCACTTGTATTTCCTGCATGTATGAATCCCTCAACCATGGGTTTATGCACGTAATGACAGATCTCTATGGCTTAAAGACGCTGGAATATGTCTCTACCCTGAAAAAAACTTTAACCCACAATTTCTACTGAGGAAAGTGCTTTGATACCACTTGTAATATTCCAGATATAAAAAGTATGCAGAACAGAAATAAAATGCTAGAAATGGCAGATAAACAATAATATAACCAGAACAACACCACAATAACACTGAAATGATATCAAAATAACACTAGAAAGAGCACTTTTATTCTGAAAGCAATATTCAGAGGCCTCTTTGAGGGGGAAACCTCCAATTGAGTAGAGATTTATTACAATAATATCCAAGCTAGGGTTCTCATACCCTCGAATCCTATTTATACTAAATATGTCTATCAAAAGAACCATCTAGAGGAATATCCTTCTAGAATTGGAAGCTTCTATTAGGTCTTCTTACATTTGACTTATTCTACTTTATTGCAAGTCTTTATTGATATTGACCTTTATTACATCTGAATATATTCTTCTACCTACATGAGGGTTAGGTCCCTAATAATTCTTCTCCTTTGTTCATGGTACTTAATAAAGAAGGCTCTTGGTGCATGTGTCCTGAATTCTGAGCCCTCAACAAACTCACCATCAAAGAAAAAATTCCCATTCCTGTCATTGAGGATCTCTTGGATGAACTAAGTGGTGCCTAGTTCTTTACTAAACTTGATCTTCATTTTGGCTACCACCAAATAGGTATGAAAGTGGCAGACATTCCTAAGACTTCATTTCAAACTCATGAGGGCCACTATGATTTCTTGGTCACTCCCTTTGGCTTGTGTAATGATCCCTCCACTTTCCAAAGCCTCATGAATCATGTCTTCCATCCTTTTCTCCATCATTTTTTCTTAGTTTTCTTTGATGATATTATCATCTATAGTAAAAATTGGACAATCCATATTGTTCATGTGGATTGATTTCTTCATCTACTCTCTCAACACCAACTTTTCCTCAAACAATCTAAATGTTATTTTGGAGCCTCATAAGTTGAATACTTGGGTCATATTGTTGGTAAGGAAGGTACTAAGTTTGTGATGGTCTTTTGGGCCAACCTTATTTATGGAAATGTCATGTTGTATATGAGTCTAGGCCTCACACTGTTATTATTACTTTGAACGGGAAATTGTATAGGATACTCAAGGTAGTCCCACCTAGTGTTATTTCCTTGATCTCTTCCAAGAAATGCAGGAAGGCCATTTCTCAGACTGGGAAGTTTGTCTTCTTCATGATTCACTCTCAAAGTGAGTGAAAGGTTGCAGCCAAATCCATGGCCTCTGTGGCTGACCTATCCAAGTAGTAGAATAAAGTGGATAAGGTCATGGAATAATACAAAGACATATTCCCATCACCTGATGGGGTACCTCTACACTATCAGGTCAAGCATCCCATCGATCTAACCTTCGATGCACCGCTACCCAATGGGCCACTCTATTTCCACTCTCTGCTAGAAAATGAGGATATCAAATGTCAGATCCAATAAATTCTCCACAAGGGGCACATCCGACCCATCACATCACCTTATGGAAGCCCAATCGTGTTGGTGTAGAAGAAATATGGGACTTGGTGACTCAAAATTGATTACCAAGCCCTAAATAAAATCATAGTCAGGAACCAATACTCGATTCCCTGAATAGACGATATCCTTGATCAGTTAAAGTGGGACAAATACTTTAGTAAGATTGATCTGAAGTCTGGATACCATCAGGTCCCAGTAGAACCGACAGATGTATGGAAAGCGACCTTCAAGTCAAAAGAAGGTATTTTTGGATGGTTGGTCATGCCCTTTGAAGGATGATGGATGATATCTTGTGGTCGTTCACTAATTATTTTGTGGTGGTGTATCTGGATGACATCCTCATCTACAACAAGACTTGGGTAGAACACTTGCAACATATTCAACAGGTTCTCCATACTCCATGGCAACATAATCTATATGCCAACTTGGAAAAATTATCCTTTGGCATGGATAGGGTCTAGTACTTAAGATACATTGTTGATACACATGGTGCACATGTTTATCCTGCAAATATTCAAGTCATTCGTAACTAGCCATCCCCAACCACACTCACTGATCTTAAGAGATTATTAGGCCTTGCCAATTTCTATTGGAGGTTCATGTTGGGATTCTCGCATACTACATGGGCCCTTAGCCAAATAACGAGAGGTGGTGGTAAGGAAAAATATTTTTGGGGCCTGCCCCAACAAAAAGAATTCGATGATTTGAAGCAGTGCTTGTGCTCCACCCTAGTTATTTCATTACATGACTTACAACAACCCTTTGACATTGAGATAGATGCTTTAGACTATCTTGTGGGTGCAATCATCACTCAACATGACCACCCTTTAGCCTATCATAGTGAGACACTATCATATGTCATATGTAAGTATCCTACTTACAAAAAAGAAATGTACTCCATTATGCAAGCCTTCCTCCAATGGAGGCATTACATTATCGGGAAGGAGACACTCATCCACACTAATCATAAGACATTGTAGTTCATGTAGACACAAGGAAAATTGCAGAATGACCAGCATCAGAAGTGATCCACATATTTGTAATAGTTCCACCTCAATATCAAGTATAAAATAGGAAGTACCAACCGAGTCGTTGATTTCCTCATCCAACCTCCAGTTGCAACACTCACCACAATGCTTGATTCTTATGTCCATGAGACCTCTGGATGGCCCCACCTCTATGAGATAAACCCTGACTTCTCCAACACCTACTAGATGTTGGGAGAAAACAAAACTATCACCAATTTCCATCATCAGGATGGGTTGTTGTGCCATCTAGGCCATCTATGCATTCCATCAAGTGAGTGAACAAAGATTATTTGGGAATCCCACCACAGTCGGGTGGCAAGACACTTTGGCATGGAAAATATAGTGGTATTTTTGCAAAGACATTTCTACTGGCCGAAACTTCAACATGATGTCAACAAGTATATTCAGTCCTACACTAGTTGTGTTATTGCCAAACCGACCATTAAGAAACAAGGCCTGTACACTCCTCTGCCTACTCTTGGTAGGCCCTGGGAATCCATCTCAATGGACTACATGTTAGTCCTTCCATCCACCAAGTCAGAAAATGACCGTGTTTTTGTGGTTGTGGATCGCTTTTCAAAGATTGCGATTATGTACACCTATAAGAAAAGCATCACAATGGAGTCCACTGCCAAGATATTCTTTGAATGAGTGTGGGTACAGTTTGGGATCCCAAAAATAATTATATCATATTGGGACATTCGGTTCCTCAACTCATTATGGTCAAGGCTTTGGTCACTTCTAGACACCAAGCTCACCAAGTCCACTTCCCTCCACCCCCAGATGGATGGCCAAAATGAGGTCATCAACCAGATGATCATGCACATCCCGCGCATGTAAAATTCCAAGAACCATCGCACATGGGATGATATTCTTCCCTATTTTCATCACAACTACCACAAATCCATACATAGCTCAACCAACCACAACCCCTTTCAGGTGGGGTTGGGATTTCAACCATTGGGTCCCATGGATGTTGCACTACCCCTTGTAGCCACACAAGCTAACTTGTTGCATGCTCCAACTGGAGCTGACAAAACCACCTGGTTCAGTGAGAGGATCCAACACATTGTTGGCCCTTGACCAATTTTTGAGGAAACATTGGTCATGTTTGACCACTTTTGGGACTTCGATAGGCTAGATGAAGATGGAGTGCCCAGGAAAAAAGCAAAGATCGTGGGATCTTGCTTGTTTTGCGGGTTTGTGGACCCAACAAAGGGTTTTTAGGGTTTATGTAATGGGTTATGGGATGTCGTCCCATGGGTTTACCCATGATTAGGCATTTTTGTAAATGTATAAATAAGTAGCTAAGCAATGTAAGAAGGAGATCTGATCGACTTAGTGCATGGATACTAGTTACGAATTAGCTTAGTGCATGACTGGGTGTGGTTGGCTATGTGCATGATAGGTTGATTTTGTATTAGTGCAAGAATTTTTAAGTGTTTTGTGCTATTAAGGAGTAGGTTTTGTGCCTTGACTACATTCAGGAAGGAGGATCTAGTGCGCTGCGTGCAAATCTCCTGTCCTCGACGGATTTGGGCTCTGTGGTTTTGTGCCTAAGAGCAGATGAATGTAAAGAGATCGAATACTAATAAAGAATAAGAAGAAGTTGGTGGATGTATCCCCACACTGGGGTGAACCACGTATATCTTGTGTCCTAATGTGCTTTGTGCGAAGTTGTTTATGTGGTTATTTTCTTAGTGTTTTTGTTGTTCTATATAATGAATGCATCTGATATTGTAGCTTAGTGGCTAATGATGTGAATGAATGCTAGATATGAGCTAATTCTATGTGCTAAGTGATGAAATTACTTGATTTGTATTGCTATTGCGTTGATCTATAATAAGGGTTAAATCTGCGATGTAAATGAGGATCATAATCTAATGCATATTGTTGGCTAAGTGCTCTGCTAAGTGTTGTAATCACAGATATGTGTCCCATCTTGGTTGTAGACACTTGAGTCCTACAACCCCCCTGCCTCTACCTCGGGTGAGACTTCATCTGCTTCCCAGGTGTTGCCGAAAGGGTTGATAATTAGGGTTTTGTTGGTGCACTATTGAAGTGTTGAATCCTGGGTCCACCCCTCTGCCAACAAATGGTTATGTTGTCGGGACCTGAAACTGTGATTGCTGGGAGCTGAAGAAAAGAGAAAGCTTTGTGCATAGATTTGTTGTTGTAGTGCACAGTATTCTACTTGAATTGTGAATCCCTATGCTAAGAAAGAAGCTGGATCTGAAAGAAGGAGGTAAGATCTTAAAGGTTTGTGCTCTAGTAAAGGTAAGATAAGTGGAAATTTTTTCTTCGAAAGTATGAATCTAGTTATATTTGATATATTTTGTTCTAACTTGAATGTTAGGGAACAATTAGAAGAAAGAGTTGATCTGAATAAATTTGATAGAAATGGAGAAAAATATGTTATTCCTATGCATAGAAAGAATTTTTGGACTAATAAGTGGATGTGGGAACCTAGAAAGAACTTTTGTAGATTGCAAGTCCAGCAATGTGATCCCAGTGTGTAGTAAAGGAAATACTGGGGATTGTTTAAAAGAAAGAGAGGATTAAAACTATATTACAATTGCAGGAGACTGAGACATATTGCTAAAGAATTCCTTGGTATAGGTCCTATTTGTCTTTGTTGTAAAGTTATTGGTCACGAGGTTGAGGATTGTCCAAGAATGATTGCTAAAGTTGAAAAGATGAACATGAGACAAGAAAACTATCAAGAAGGTCAAGAGACTAAGAATCATGCAGATAAAGTTCATACAATGTTAATACAGTTAAAATCATAAATGGATGATCACAGAGACATTAGTTTACCAGAGATCCTGAAAGAAAAACAACACATATTTGCAAGAATAGAAGACTTTGACATAGACTGTGTATTAGACGAAGAAACACATGTGAAAATTATGCCAGAAAGCACTTGGGAAATTATGGGAAAGCCTGCTATGATACCTTCATTGTGAAGAATAAGATTGGTTAAAGGAAAGATGATAACCCTATGTATAAGAGTTACTAATATACCTATGGTTTCACATGAAATGTCAACAAAAGAGGAATTTGAAGTTATTAGTTTTGTTGGGAACAATGCCCCTTTCCCTCTTTTATTAGGAAAGACATGGATTGAGAAACATCAGATTAGAAGGCAAGGAAAGGAGGAAGCTACAGAAAAGAAAAAGAGAGAACTAAGGGATTTCATAGCTCGAAGGATAGATCAAATGATAGAGGAATGAAAAGTTGAGTCGAAGCAGTAGAATGAAAGAGTAGTTGTCAACTTTGAAAGAGTGCAAGAAGGGTTGAAGGACCTATCAATGCAAGAAGAAAGTATGTCCACCCAAGACCTAGTAAGAAAAGAGGTATTATTTTTGAACCCTTTGCAATAACATCAGCAACGTGAAGTCACTATGCTAAGAACAGATAAGAATAAGAATGGAAAGAGGAATCCAGAGACTCAGATCACAGGAAAGAAGGCAAGGAAGCTCAGTAAGAAGAAATCCAAGTTAGAAAAACTTCAGGAAATTTCAGAAAAGACTTCATAGGAGACAGATCTACAGAACTTGAACCTCACTGGAATAACATAACAACGCAGAATGGGACTTCGCCAAGATGAAGCTATATGACCATTGGAGGCATTCCTACCCATTGGACGAATCTGTAACAACGTTGCTTATTTAACCCACTAGACGTTGTGTCAGGACCACTTTTTGCAAACCAAGATATCCGAGCTAACAGAGAATCAAGTGTATATCACACTGTTCTTTCTAGACCTCGCCATCTGGTTGATTACCTCATTTGTCTATTCTCCTATCTGACTTATTTTGTTACAAGAGTGAATGTCAGGTGAACAAAGCACGTTAGAAAAGTCTATGGAGGAGATTCTTGTAGAGCTCATGGATGAGAAATTCATGTCTGTAGGAATATAGGTGTCGTAGACTAGCAGATTGCAAGCATCCCCCCATCATTCTAGCCGAACCATGACTGAGAAGCGAAGAAAACACTGCGACGATCTGGCTAATGCGAAGCAGATCTTGTCGGTCTTGTCGGACTACCTCCCACCTCTGGCTGGCATGGTTAACTGTGATAGCATCCCATGGGATTTCTAATACATGTTGATCACCACATACATCTCGAAGGGGACATGCATAGTTGGACCTCAGTTAGGACATATCCCAACATTGAAGAACAACGAATTCAACCTCATAGACAGGAAGAACTATGCGATGCTCGCACCACATAGGTATTTGATGAAGACGATTGTGAAGAAGTCATGCATAGTCTCCCATCCATGGATAAATGAGCTCGCACAATCAACGATCTTGAATGTAATGAAGATCCCCCACTTTGGTTGACATCATGAGGTTAACGTTTGTGTTAAAATCCTCTTGTCATGCTATCATAGAGGATATCTTTGCCTCTATAGGCATGTCACTGTGGATCCGATGTTGATCCACCTCATCACAAGACTGAGAATGTAGGGACCAGACCCTCACAATGCATCAAGGAAGTATATGGCGATGTAGAGAAGGGAAAGTGAGGTTACAAGGTAGCCTCCATCCAGGATGGCACAATGCACCTAGCTTTTCATCTTATAGCTGGTAAGCTCGTTAGAAAGAGCCACCCAAAACAGGTCATCGGATTTGTAGTAGACCTCGCAGGGACGTGTGTAGAAGGAATGCAAATGAACTGGGCAAGTTACCTCATCAACGAGTTGGAGAAGGACTACCGCGAAGCACAAGATCAGGGATACGAGTTTCATTTTAGTTGGCTGCTGATATTAATCACATTTTTCACATGGAAAATGTCGGAAGGAGAATCCTTCATGAAAGTTGAGCCATTAGATCCATTCGCCACAAGGTTCTCCACCTTGTGGTATACAAATGATATGGAAAAGTAGTGGTAGTCGAACGTTGTGTTCCATGCTTACTACCTGCAGCTGAAGCATGCTACTGAATCATTCCCATGGATGACACCCAACACTTTGCATCAGTATAGGCCTCTAGCGAAGTTCTATGCAGATTGAAAACTTATTTATATCACTGCTCGTAGGGATGAAAGCAAGGAGGATCTGCAGTCCTATTACAAGCTGACTGATGAAAACATGGAGGATATCACCAAAGAATGGCCAACAGAGTTCCTTGTACCGGTGGAAGATGAATAAATCTCTGACCCCGACATCATAGGTAGTCCATTGGTCACCTGGGTCAAACATGATGGACAGGATAGCGCAAATAAAAAGTAGAAAGAGGAGGAAGTCTAAAACATAGAAACTGATGAGGAAGACAATGCATTAGAGGAAAGTAGGCCTGATTCACCTGTAGGAGGAAGAGAAGATGAAGTGAACCAAGAAGAAGAAGAGGAAGAAGGAGACAAGCAAGAAAAAGGCAAAGTTACACCACTGAAGGATCCCCTTATAAAGGCTGAAACTTCAAAGAAAAGGAAGGTTTCTCCAGAAAAACCTTCAGTAAGAAGGAAGACTTGAACCAGTAAACCCCAATCACAGAATGTGCTCATAGTGGATGATGTCGATCTCATCATCGCCACCATGGATGATGCTTCAGAGGATATCTTACAGAGACATGAAGAAAAGAAAGAAACACTATATGAAAGAATAGAGAAGGAGCTCGAGGACACACATCAAGCTATCCATTCGAGCTGCACAATACCTACTGTGCCCTATTTAGCGGAAATTGTAGAATTGGGGGATGAGCCCACCCAATTACAAAGATTAGCAGATGCAACAGAGGCTCGATTTCATCGAGTCCAAGAAGAAAAGGAGAAGGATACAAAATCCATGAAGCAAGAAAAGGAGGAAGTCTTAGAGCAACTTCGAGTTGTGCAACAGGAGAAAGATGAAATCAGGGCAATGTTTGAGGAGGACAAAGAGAATATGAAGAAAGAAAAAGACCAGCTTCTTGCAGAGCAGACTGTGGTCAAAGAGGTAGTGACTAAAGAACTTCTCTCTATGTCGGGCTTGGCACAAGAGGAACTAGAGTCAACTAAGATGCAAGTGGGGAAGCTCGCCGAAGCCATTCAGCAGCTTCAAGCAAGAGTAATGGAACTAGAAATCGAAGTAGTGTTGAGCACTCCGAAAGAAGTGCATGATCAGAGGGAAGAAGCTACCAAGAACGTAGTATAAAGAATCAGGGTGCTCACCTTAGAGTGTAAGAAACTGAGTGATCAGAGTGCGCAGACCTATGAGTGCCTTGAAGAAGATCCAGAGCTGAAGAAACTAGAAGCTCATCTTTAGGAGGCAAAGCAACAGGAATCCACTGTGCAAGTGCAGATGAAGTTGCTTACTATAGTTGAGAAAATGAAGCGATCATAGGAGAAATGCATAGTCCAAGAGAAGGTTACTGCCATCCAGAGAAAAGGCATGGAGGTGACACAAAGACTCTAGCCAGTGCAGGATGAAGCTTGCATGTGTTTTGAAGAGATTGAAGGCCAAGGCTCATAGCTAGACCAAGTAGTTGTGAAGATAGAACAATTCCTGGAAGGGCCCATTACAGAGAATCTTGAGCTAATATCGAGGCCTCTGAAGTAGTATTTCCCAAATCTAAGTGACTCGAGACGAGTCACAGGTGAGTGTTGGGGGCGTGTTGGCCCTTGACCAAGTTTTGAGGAAACATTGGTCCTGTTTGACCACTTTTGGGAATTCGACAGGTTGGACAAAGATGGAGTGCCTAGGAGAAGAAGATATCACGGGATCTCACTTGTTTTGGAGGCTTGTGGACCCAACAAAGGGTTTTTAGGGTTTATGTAACAGGTTATGTGATGTTGGCCCATGGGTTTACCCATGATTAGGCCTTTTTGTAAATGTATAAATAAGTAGCTAAGCAATGTAAGAAGGAGATCTGATCGACTTAGTGCATGGCTACTAGTTACAGATTAGCTTAGTGCATTACTGGGTGTTGTTGGCTATGTGCATGATAGGTTGATTTTTTCTTAGTGCAAGAAGTTGTAAGTTCTTTGTGCTATTAATGAGTTAGCTTTGTGCCTTGACTAGATTCGGGAAGGAGGATCTAGAACACTGCACATAGATATCCTTTCCTCGGTGGAGTTGGGCTCTGTGGATTTGTGCACAGGAGTAGATTAATGTAAAGAGATCGAAGACTAATAAATAAGAATAAGAAGTTGGTGGACGTAGCCCCATATTGAGGTGAACCACGTATATCCTGTGTCCTGGTGTGCTTTGTGCGAAGTTGTTTATGTGGTTATTTTCTTAGTGTTGTTGTTGTTTTGTATAATGAATGCATATGATATTGTATCTTAGTGGCTAATGATGTGAATGAATGATAGATCTGAGATAATTCCATGTGATAAGTGACAGAAAGTACTTGATCTGTATTGCTACTCCACTGATCTATAATAAGGGTTAAATATGCGATGTAAATGAGGATCATAATCTAATGCATATTGTTGTCTAAGTGCTCTGCTAAGTGTTGTAATCACAAATCTGTGTCCCATATTGGTTGTAGACACTTGAGTCCTACAACCCCCCTTCCTCTACCTCAGGTGAGACTTCATCTGCTTCACAGGTGTTTCTGAAAGGGCCGTTAGTTAGGGTTTTTTTGGTGCGTTGTTGAAGCGTTGAACCCTGGGTTTGTCCCTGTGCCAACACACATCTTCCAACAAGTTCAGGATATTTTACAGAAGTCCAATGCAAAGTAAAAGAAATTCCATGATCAACAATGGGTTCCACACCAGTTTTAGGTGGGAAACAAATTTTGGTTGTAATTGTAGAAAGAACGCCTTACAAGGCCTCATCAGAAGCTTCATCCACTCCGGTATGTACCCTACACCATCACCAAGGATGTGGGTGAAAATTATTTTGAGCTCAACCTTCCCCCAATCCTTGGCTTGCACCCTATTGGATTAGGCCAATTTTGGGAGAAAACCAAAGAAACCTTGAATATTTCAAGACAACATCGGAAAATAGGGGAGTTCACTAGAAATAGAGGAAAAATAGTGCTGAAAAAAAGAGGAAAAATAGTGTCGAGAAAAGAAGTTACAAAGTGGACAAACTGCTGCTGAGCAATTGGAAAGTGGACAAGTGCCAACTTGGAGAATAGTTGGATCGTGAACCAACCAATATTAAGTCAATGAGAAAGTGGCCAAACCTAAACCTCTTAGGGTTAGGGTTTTTGTAAGGGAATTTTCCCAGTTTTGTATAAGTAGAATGTATTAGGACAACAAGAGGGTTTCCCTTTTTGTTGGTGTGTGTATTTTTGAGGTTGTAATAGATGTACATTAGTTGAGGAGGAGGTCTAGATGGGATAATTTTGTGATCTGTGGAGATCAAATGTAATGGGGGAATAATTGTACAGTGAGCAACACTAGATTTTGTAAGAATACGAATAAAGAGAAGAAGTGACAAATATTTGTGGACGTATCCCAGGAGGGGGTGAACCATGGTATATCTGTGTCATATGAATGAATGTTTGAATTGCTTACTGTTATGTTTAATTTAACAAGTTGTATGATGGATATGTTATTTGATAAAGGTTACATTACTGCGCACCAAGTAAATGAATGTTATATCTAGTAATTAGGTCTGAATTGTATGTTACAGTAGATGGATACCTATCAATGAATACATGCTTCTATAATGGTTACTGAAGTCTATTGGTTATATGTTGTGTCACTGGTAAGAGTTAGAGTTAGCATAATATATGGGTATTCGAGGGTAGAAGTTGAGTGAATCTAATGCCTTTGAGAGAGAAACACATCCCATCCCATGGTTGCAAACATCTAAGTCGTGCAACCACCCATTGAAGCCATCTCAGGTGAGACTGTGCAATGCACTCTGTGTGTTGTGTTTCCTTCTAGTATCCAGAAGGGATGATGGTATAAGGGAAGTTGGTGATCCTATAGATTAGAACTTGGGTCGACCCATAAGTAAACCAACAATGGTTTCGTTGTCGAGATGAACTCAGAAGAATAGATCGGGAGGGATGTATCACGCAGTATAGCATGAGGGGTTAAGAAAGGGGATTTTTTTAGGTTGGAACCCCACAAAAACAGAGATTGAAATATGGTTGACAGTTCAAGAACTAGATTTTTTCCATAAATATAATAGAAGCCCTAGGTTTAAGCTAACATAGTACTTGGAAAGGTATGTGTTCAACGAAATACACAAGAGTTTCTTTAGTTAGCTTCCCATGTTGTTAAAGGAGTGTATAACACCGTTGAAAGATACCCATCCGATGAATAGAGTTAGATTAGTGGAGTGGATAGAAGAAGGTATCATGTGGTTGAAAATGGTGAATAATAAATTCACACCCATAATATATTTCTGGATAGAAATGTTTTTAGTGGAGTATATCACTGAGTTTGTAGTAGATACATCGGAGTATTACAGTGTAGCAGAACAAGAGTTTCTTAAGGGCCCAAGGGGAAGGTACATCAGGTCATTGTACACTTCGATCAAAATATTATTGCATGTTAAAGGGGTATTAACCATGGAATCAGACAACTAAAGGATCTTCACGATGAGGAAGAGATAGAGGATCTTCGTGTTGTGGATCACATTGAAGAAATATTCTGCACCACATATGAAATAAAGACTAGAGGAGGGAGATCTAATGAGGAAGCAAGTACCCCTGTCAAGATCTGATTTATTATAGAACACACAACCCTATGTATGATTAACACATTAGAAAAGAAAGGGTTTTTTTAGAGAACAAGTGACTAAAGTTCAGAGGCATCTAGGAGATCCGAATAGAAGTGAGGGTACATGTGTAAGTACCAGCAATAGTGCAGGTAGTGGTACAAGTGGAAGTACTAGTCGCAACACTAATGGGAGTTCAAGTATGAACAATAGTACACATATAGTAGTACCACATGGAGCATGTATAGCACATTCAACAATGGAAGGTGTAGATCCAATGATAATATTACTAGAGTTTCGTGGGGATGGATCAGAAGACCTAGAAAATCACCTATTCATGTGTGAGTGAATATGGGAAGTGAAAAGAGTCACTGATGAGGCAAAAAAGTAGCACAACTAGTAATAATGTTCAGAAACCACACACTATATTGGTATATGAGTCTAGCAGTAAACAATCCACAAGGTGCATTGGGAACAATAACAAAGATCAAGCATGAATTGATCACTGAGTTTCAGAGGCGAAAATTAGAGGATCAATTTATGAATGACATAATTGAGGTTAGAAAAAAACTAGGAGAGTTTGTATGGGACATCGATCAGAAGTTCAAGACATTGAAAGGTAAACTGAAGTACCCCATTTTTGACATGCAACATAGATAGTTTTTTATAAATTATTTGTTACCACACTTCAAATATCCATTCAGACAACAAAAATTTCAAACGTAGGCAGAGGCACTACAAGAAGTGATGTAGTTATAGGAGAATCAATATAACCATACATATCCAACTATAGAGGAGTTGAAGGAAGACTTGAAGAACTTGACAATGCAATTAAACCAGAATAAAAGTAGGGATAAAAGACAAACAATGTGGTGTACCCTGTGCACATCAGAGGGACATCGCAAGAATGAGTGTCCAACATTTGTGCAATACCTGGGGGTAGGGATACCATATACATTTCCTATAGGAGGGCCTTGTTGTAAAATATGCATGACACATGGGCATGATCCTTATCACTTCCCTATGATGCGGAAGTACAAGACAAAACAAAAGAGTACTTTCTATAAATTTTGTAAGTCAGTGGGACATGAAGGAAAAAATTGTAGAACCATGGAGTTAATGAAGGAAAGAACCTCATATGCATACAAGATGTAGGTTAATTTGATGGCAGGATAGATTGCACCACATTTTGGTAATGCACACCAATTTCAGGCAGTACCACAGTTTCAATAACCCCCACAGTATAATCAGGCACCACAATATCATCAACAGAACATGGATCCACAAAGGAACATAGGAGGATTCATAGTTAGAGGAAGAGGAGGAATGGGAATAGGTAGAGGGCCTATAATATGACATAATTGTAAGCAACAAGGACACTGTTCCAAAGATTGTCCTCAACCAACAAAAACATGCCTATACTATCGTGCAACATATCACGTGGCAAAATATTACCTGAAGTTAATGATGAATATCCAGGATAAGAGGAACATTAATAACCAGAATGTTCAGTGGATTAAATAAGGGATCCTGGGAGGAACATCAATATAGTGACTAGAGGAGGAATGAAGACAGGATAATATGCACATGATTAGAAGAAGGAATATCAGTGCTATATTCAGAAGAACACTCAACCACAACAAAATTTTGATGCAAATAAGGAGAAGGAAACTTTCAAGGAAGCAAAGATGAAGTTCCTGAAGGAGAATGTAGCCTCCACATAAAACATTGCGCCGAGGTATGATACCCCTATTTTTTATATGCCTCAATGTTTGAATCATACTTACAATGGAGAGAAAACAAACAAAGTAAGTAACTTAAAGAATTTCCTGGAATATTTCTTTAAATTACTTAATGATAAGAATTCCATGGATTTTTTTAAAAGTATGCTTGAGAAATACAACATAGAAGAAGGGGTAGGAACATAACCAAATAAGATCAATTGGGTCCATAGAAAGAAAAGAACTAGTAGAGAGTTCAGATTGAATACAAACATAGGATAATTTAATATGGAAAATGTTATCCTAGACTTAGGATCAGATGTCAACATTTTTCCAAAGAAGACTTGGGAAGCAATGGGAGAGCCTACACTAGGGTATTCCAATATCCAATTGAATCTATCAAACCAGAAGAGAGAGATTCCCATAGGTAGATTGAAGAATACAATAGTGTATCTAGATGGTATGTGCACCACAATAGACTTTGAAGTAATGGATATGGTGGATGAGTCTATACCATTTCTAGCACTATTGGGAATCGATTGGGCCTTTTATAATCAGTCCATAATTAATTTGAAGAATAGGAAGATGATATTTGAAGCTAGGAACTTCATGGTAGTATAACCTTTAGATCCATCAGATTGTGAAATATATGTAGAACATATGTCTAACAGTGTTCTAGACGATGATGTGAACCAGCTGTATAGGATTACTGCACGAGAAGAAGACTATGTGAATCCAATTGCAGATGGAGTATTCAGTTGGAGGAGTATCAATTCCAACATATCAAATTCAGATACTGGAGTAGAAAATTGGTAGAAAAGATTGCATGAAGTCTCTACTAGGAGGTGCGCCAGAGTTACACATGCAATAAGATGGGTTGGGACAAAAGTGACAATTTCCCACATTTACTAAAGAGGACAATTTAGAAAAATTATTGACATAGTTTGAATCAAAGGTTTTGGATTGTCAACAATTACTAGTGTTGGATATTGAATTGGGAGACACACATGCATAATGGTAGGGTGCACATAAGGAAGTAATTGAGGATTGGTATCAGTGTAAACGACTGATGCACATAAGATTTATTAGGAGTCAATAGGATAGACTTGCATAGAAGTATGATGGAAGAGGGAACCCAAGACATCATATAAATAAGTGTGTCACTAACTGGATATTGGTACCATCAAGGGAATGGATGCACTATTTTATTCATACACTAGAAGGAATACCAAGTAATTGGTACAAGGAGCAAGAACTGTGTAGAGAAACTGTGAGTTGGGGCGCATTACAATATAAATTTATTAGGACCTTTGCATTGGGTGGATCTGTCATTACAGAGGATAAAAAGGAAGATATTTGAAGAATATGGGGTAGATACAGTGACAGTAGACAAAGATTACAAAAAATAAACACTCGAACAATTAGTGTATTGTTATCAAGATGCAGAGGATGAAGAATTAGAAGACAACCTATGTGACATACATATAATAGAAGGGGAAGGAGATCTAGTTCTCCTCTATGATAGCAGGTATCTATAGTACCCTGGGAAGTTCAATATGCTTTGGTTAGGGCCCTATTAGGTAGAGGCCATCACAAATGGAGGTGTTATGCAACTGAAAGATCTTGTAGGAAAGAATATCAGAGGATTGGTGAATGGAAGTCGACTGAAGCTGTATCAAGACAGTCGACCTAACAACCTAAGATAAAAATAGAGAGAGAAGGTATGATTGTACATATTTTATATAGTATATGTTAGAAGAAAAAGACAAAAATCCATAAACAGAAGAAATGCAATGAAAATACAAAAAGATAGGAGTAGATTAGAAGTTTTGATGTAATAGATTTGTTAGCACTAACAGTGCACCGTAGAAAAACCAGTGTTGAAGACACTGCACAATGGAAACTATTTGACATATACAAAAGGTGGAGCATGTAGGAATAAGTGAAAAAGTGACAGCTGTCAGTGCGAAACAACTGTCAGTACACTGTCCTGCTATAAAGTCAAAAAAAGAGGGAAAATGTGGTCATTTGTATTTTTTCGCTAAGAAGATGAAAAAAGAGTGAAGTTTAAGGGTGAGAGAGTGAGAGTTTTGTGAGAGTGGGTTGATAATTTTAGATCAGTAGTCTGAATCTTAAAAAGATATTTCCACCACACGCTAGAGTGTAGAGCAGGGTCGAGCGAAACACGAGAAGTAGTTCTCGGGTGACACAAACAGGGACGCAAGACATGCCCATAGTCATGGATGTGGATGAGATCCATATGTCGGAATATGAGTCACACAACATGTAGGTCGAGGAAGAAGGAAACATATCAAAGGAGGTCAGACAGACCAAGGAGGATGCAAAGAGGACATAATCTGACACATCCAGGGGAAAAGGACCACAATAGGGTGAACATGCCACATATTCATCGCAGTAGGGCCTAGATCCAGAATAAGAGAATGAAACAGAGCACCAGGGCATACCAGAGGTCAAGGTGTCATCCTCGCAAGGGAAGAAGAACGCATGAGTTGAGAGCAATGCATAAGGAATATCATGCACACAAGAGAAATTGGCAATAGTAATGCCAAAAATGCTAGTGGGAGTAAAGGCAAATGATGATATGGTGGGAGGCGTAGGCACCATGAAATAATTTGATCATGGTGTGGCTGAAACATTCAAATTCCCAGATTTGGCATAACATAACTATATGGAAAGTAGAGGAGAGGGTCCATCAGGTGCGCCACTGTTGGAGCCTACACAGTGGATCATGGGGCTGTACAATGAATGGATAATGAATTTGCTAGATATACTGCACTTTGGGTGCGGTAAACACATCAATGGATGTGTGAAGCAACTTCTAGAAACAGTGCATGGAAGAATTTTATGGATGGATAGGCTAATTCCTATCAATGTGGACTTGATCGCAACTATCACTAGGCTACCCACGGATGGGGAGAATCCAAAGCAGTACTTAGAGGATAAAACTAAAGCAAAATCTATCTCCAATGAAATCAAGGCAAAGTATGGAATGAAGAGAGGAAATAAGGAAATTAGGATTAGTGACATCAATGATCATGCAGCGAGATTTTCTACAAGGTTGATAGGGTGAAAGTTAATGTGCAAGTGCAGAAAAGAGGAAGTACCAGCAGGAGTGGTATCATCTGTAGTGCAGTGTGTGAAGGGGAGCTAGATGAGTTGTGCCCCTTATCTGCTTAATTATTTCTTGGAGGATTGCAAGGACACACAGAATTGGGGATCTGAGTTCCACTACTCATGGTTACTCATCCTCATTGCACTTGTAGGATGGCAAGAACCGATGTATAGTATGTTCCTGTAGAGAATAAGAAAGTGTGGTGCAACCCGCTACACGTCTCTTCGAAGCACAACATACCCAAAGGAGAATAAAATAAACAATGATGTATTCACTCTATAATTATTGGAGATCTAGAACCGCTTAGCTGACACATGGAGGATTTCCCTAGAGACTGTCCAGGAGTTTGGACAAATAGCAAATTTTCAAGCATCATGCCATAGCATGTGGTTGTAGGTGAAGAAGGACCTAGTCAAGGAGTGGCTACAACTGAGTTACTGTGTGACGATGCAGGATATACACATGGAGTTCCAGGAGTGGCCTAAAGAATGGAAAGTTCCCATAATCCCAAGGATAGTTCCAAGAGGATAGACTCAGATGCAAGACAAAACAGTACCTGCACAGCAGAAAGGCACAAATGGTGTGAGAAAAAATAAGACTGTCGCACAAGGCCAAGTGGGGGGAAGAAACCCCATACAAAAGAAGATCAGGACATAGAAAAAAACACAGTGTGGTTCTACACAGGATCCACTGCACATAGAGCAGGCACCAAGACGAACAACAAAAAAGGTGAGCACAGAAGAAGTACAAATGGAAATAGAGTATATAACTATGGAGGAAGAAATGGGGTAGGATACAGGCATGGATACACATATTCTAGAGGCATATGAGCCATAAGATGCCCAAAGAAAGAGGATAGGGGAGAAAGAAAGTGGCTCCAGGAAGAAGGAGAGGGCCCACATAAAATCCCTAGAAATATCACTGACAACAAATGATGTTGAGATAAGAGCCACAACAGTCGAGGATCGACTATCTGAGGTGTGGGAGAATTCTAAGAACCACAAGGCTTCGATCCTGGATCAATTACAGGAAGTGAAAACTGCATTGGAGAAGTTGAGGATTAGGGCAGATCATTCATCAAAAGACAAACTAGTAAAGTCCAGGAAAGGAGTGCCTACTGAAGAAACAATGCAAATCATAGCATAGGGGAGATCCAATTTTACAATAACACCTGAGATGTTGTTCATTGAAGAGGAGGCAACACAGAATCCCCTGAAGGAAATTGAGACATTAGACTTGGTGTTGCCCAAGATCCCGATGAAGGTGCTCTATAAATTATAGATAAGTGTCACGTAGGAAATTCAATCCAGGGCAAGGTTTGATGTGATAAACTTACAGGTAGTGCAGGAAGAGAACATCACACTCAAGGAAGTAGTTAGCCAAGAAGGGCAGGTGAAGAAATAGCACAGGGGAAATTTGAAGAGATGGAGAAGAACATTAGCACAGTATTTCAAACCATCCCAAACAGTGCAGAGTGAGAGGGAGTATCTTCTGAAGAGAAGATAAGCAAAATAACACAGGCCTTGGAGAAGTACAAGGACTAGATAAAGGAGTTGGAGGAGCATGCACTACCCAATACTCCTCTAGAAGTAAGATCATAGCGATAACAAGACGAAATAGAATCTATGAAGAGTATCAAAAAGACTATACATAGGATGATAGAGCTATTAGAAAAAAGTGGCTAGCTATGGGCACATCTCTTAGAAGATGGAATATTGAAAGACCTGCAAGGAAGGGAAGATAAGGTACATGTAGTAATGTTAGAGTTAAAAAAACAACATAAGACATTGTCACTTCCAGAAAGGATTAATACTACTACAGAGATGAAGAGACTATAGGAAGAGGATAAAGTAGTACAGGTGCAAAAGATTGCAAGACAAGCTTAGTTGGAGCCTCTACAGGACAGATAAATAGATGGTCATGGAGGTTGACACAAAAAAATCATGAGTGGAATAGATAGGATTGGAGGGAGGAGATATATTAAATCCTCTAGTCACCGTGTAGATGGTATAAGCCATGACGGGGAAGATAAACCAGGCTCAGGAGAAATGCCGACAAGCAACATAGATGTATGAATCACTAGCAGAAGCAGTAAAAGATGTAAGTGTTTGTGAGTGACTTGAGACGAGTCATGATGCTAGTTTTGGGGGCCTATTGGCGTAGGACAATTTTGGGAGAAAACCAAGGAAACCTTGAATATTTCAAGAAAACTCCGAAAAATAGGGGAGCACACTATAAATATAGGAAAAACAGCCCCAGAAAAAGAGGAAAATAAATGTCGAGAAAAGAAGTTACAAAGTTTTCAAACTGCTACAGAGCAGTCGGAAAGTGGACAAGTGTCGACTTGGAGAATAGTTGGATCATGAACCAACCAAGATTAATTCAAGGAGAAAGTGGACAAACCTAATCCGATTAGGCTTAGGGTTTTCGTAAGGTCATTGTCCCAATTTTGTATAACTAGAATGTATTAGGACGACGAGAGGGTTGCCCTTTTTGTTGGTGTGTGTATTGTTGAGGTTGTAATAGATCTGTTAGTTGAGTAGGAAGTCTATATGAGATACTTTTATGATCTGTGGAGATCAAATGTAATGGCAGAAGGATTATATAGTCCACAACACTAGATTTTTCAAGAATATGAATAAAGAGCAGAAGCGACAAATCTTTGTGGACGTAGCCTAGGAGGGGGTGAACCATGGTATATATGTGTCATATGAATGAATGTTTTCATTTCTTATTGTTATTTTTAAGTTAACAAGTTGTATGCTGGATATGTTTTGATAAAGGTTACATTACTGTGCACCAAGTAAATAAATGTTATAGCTAGTAATTAGGTATGAATCGTATGTTACAGTAGATGGATACCTATCATTGAATACATGTTGCTATAATGGTTACTAAAGTCAGTTGGTTATATGTTGTGTCACTGGTAAGAGTTAGAGCTAGCATAATATATGGGTATTCGAGGGTAACAATTGAGTGGATCTAATTTCATTGAAAGAAAAACACATCCCATCCCATGGTTGCAGACATGTGAGTCCTGTGACCACCCATTGAAGCCATCTTGGGTGAGACTGCTCAATGAACTCTATGTGTTGTGTTTCCTTCTGGTATACATAAGTGTTGATGGTAGAAGGTAAGTTGGTAATCCTGTTTATTAGAACCTGGGTCAGGCCATAAGTAAACCAACATATTCAATGTGGACCTGCTTCGACCTTATTTTCCACCATTATTGGACACCTCGGAGATAACAGAACAATTAATAGAAATAGAGCTCAAACCTGACTACATGGAACAATAATCCACTAATCATATCATGGACAGATAGGTCAAGGGGACTCACCAGTAGAGGATCCAACTTTATTGGGTTGTTAGAGCAAGGCAGCTCCTGCACCAAAACAAGTGGCTCACTGGGGGCCAAATTCAACAGAAATTTCCTCATCTAATGGGACAAATCAACGCAATGGAGACCATTGATTCCTAATGAGGGAGGATTTATATAGGAGGATCATGGTGGCCACCCACCTTTTCCTACTGGCTCAAAACAATTTTTTGGAAACTTACTATTTTTAGCAGTTTTTCGGTTCCTAAACTTTCAGGGCCATTTTGAGGGCCTAAACAATGCTTTTTCATGATCATGAACCTCAATGATAACTAAAGGGCCTAATTGACGCCCCTAAATTAAGATCCTCATCAACAAATTTCCAACAAGTTATTGTATGCCCTAAACGAAGATGGTATGCAAAAGCTACGACCCCGGGAAGTTGATGTACTAACTTACCCCAACGGGGCCCACATGACTTTTGGCGCTTCACATCCTAGGGTCAGGTTTTTGGATGTCTAGGGTTTTGGAATTCATTTTTATTATAAAAATTCCTTGAGAGACTCATTGTACTCATCTTCTTGTGAATGATCATAGTCTTCACATATCTTTTGAGAGATAAGCTTCCACCATTCTAGCTATCTTTTTTTCAGTCTGCATTTTATAGTTTCAACATATTTCTTATTTAATAGAAGCCAAGTTTTACTATATCTCTGTTATTGTTCACTTTGTCTCTATGTTGATTTTATAAATCTTCGGTTTCATTTCATTCCACTCATAAATCCAAATCAATGTTATCAGAGTGGTCTGCTCCTTGTCAGTTTTTTAATGCATGTCCCCAATGCAGTGAGGGTATAGAAAGTTGGGTCTCAAGATTGTTTCTCTTGAGGAGAACTACTCTTGCACGCACAAGAAACCATCCATGGTGGGTGAAAAGAAATATGATGGGATAGGATATCCTTTCAAAATGTTGGTCGAGGAAGCCCATGAACAACAAAGGAATGAGATGATGGATATCTTTGCACAAATCCATTGATGACTGCCGACAAACGATGCATCCACCTCAAGCGGAGGTGCCACCCCCTTTAAGGTACATATCAATTTTTATATACCTATATTTGAAGGTCAAATAGATGTTGATGTCATAGATAAATGGTTAAACCTTCTAGAAGGGTATTTTTCTATCCACAACTTATTTGATAGAGAAAAGATTACATTTGCGCTCCTCAAGGCCATCCCCCATGTCGAAGATTGGTGGGAGACTTTATGTGAGAAAAATGAAATAGAGGGATCCACATTATTTGTAGTTTCACCTACTTGGGGTTCCTTTAGAGATGTTATTAAGGAACAATACTACCCTGTTGTAAGTTATGATGACTTGTATACAAGATGGACAACATTGTGGCAGGAAAGAGACCAAACAGTGCCAGATTTCACTAATGTCTTCCATACCTTGCACACCAATATACATATCAAATATTCTAAGTGACATATGGTTCTCAAGTACTGCGGCGGTTTGCATAGATACATCTAGAAAAAAATGGACTTTTTTGACATCTCATTCTTGGGCATGACCTATCAATATGTCATCAAAATAAAGCAGAAAATGAAACAAAATATGCGATAGTTTAGTTCTGGGAACCCCTCACAGCAGAAGCAAGGCAAGGGCAGCCCCAAATCATAGAACAAAGGATAGATCAAATATGGAAAACCTGAGGACAACTAGTCCAAGCCACAAGAAAATAAAGACAATGGGAATATGAATAAAGATATCAGGAAGTGGTGTGACTTCCATAAGAGCCCCTGGAATAACACTATTGATTGGTACTCAAAGCAGTCATTGGTGGCTAAGGTAAAGGTCTCTGAATCATATGTGAGTTTTGACTCTGAATAAATTAATAAAAGGGAGATAGATCATTGATGCAGAATCTAGTGCCACCATGGATACCACCAAGATCCATTCTAGTGAACCCGATGAGCCAGAGGAAGGCGAGCACCTCTTTCATTCACATATTTGGGTAACATGAAATTTGATGCACTTCATAATTAATAGAGGTATCCAAAAGAACCTTATCTTAGTATAGGTTGTCAAACATCTATCCATGTTAACAATGTTGCACCTGTATCCCTACACCTCAGGTGCCTCCATAAAAAAAGCGATCTTCACGTTAACCAAAAGTGTCACCTGTCATATGGAATCAAGCCATTCAAAGATGAGGTATTGTGTGATGTTTCTCCCCTTGAAGTTTGTGATGTTATTTTGGGCCAAACTTATTTATGGAGACATCATTTTGTATATGATTCTAGGCCTTACATTGTTATTATTACTTTGAACGAGAAATTGTATAGGATACCTAAGGTAGTCCCACCTAGTGATGTTTAATTGATCTCTGCCAAGAAATGTAGGAAGGCTATTTATCAGACTGGGAAGTTTTTCTTCTTCGTGATTTGCTCTTAGAGTGAGAAAAAGGTTGTAGCCACATCCACAAAATCTACAATCAACCTCTCCATGCAGTAGAATAATACAAAGACATATTCACATCACCTATTGGGGTACCTCTGCACTGTCTGGTCAAGCATCCCATCTATCTGACTCCCCATGAAATGCTACTCAACGAGCCAGTCTATCATCGCTCTCTCCTAGAAAATGAGGAGATCAAATGTCAGATCCAAGAACTACTCCACAAGGGGCACATCTAACCTATCTCATCACCTTGTGGAATCCCAATCGTGCTGGTGCAAAAAAAAAATAGGACTTGGAAACTCTAAATTGATTACCAGGCCCTAAATAAAATCATAGTCAGGAACTGGTACCTGATTTCCTGAATCGACGATCTCCTTGATCAACTCAAGGGTTCCAAATACTTCAGTAAGATTGATCAGAAGAATGGCTACCATCAGGTCCCAATAGAACCGACAGATGTATTGGAAATTGCCTTCAAGTAAAAAAAAGGTCTTTTTGAATGGCTAGTCATGCCCTTGTGTTTGACAAATGCCCCAAAAAATTTCATGAGGATGGTGAATGATATCTTGTGGCCTTTCACTAATTATTTTGTGGTGGTGTATCTGGATGGAATCCTTGTCTACATCAAGACTTGGGAAGAACACTTGCAACATATTTAGCAGGTTCTGCACACTCTACGACAACACAAGCTATATACCAACTTGGAAAAATGATCCTTCAGTATGAACATGGTCCAATAACTAGGCTACATTGTTGATGCACATATTGTGCATTTTGATCCTGTCAAGATCCAAGTCATACATTACTGACCAATCCCAACCATGCTCATTGAGATTTAGAGCTTATTAGGCCTTGCCAATTTCTATCAAAGGTTCATTTTTGGATTCTCCCATATTCCATGTTCCCTCAACCAAATAACTAGAGGTTGTGGTAAGGAAAAAAATGTGTGGGGCTTGCCCCAACAGAAAGAGTTTGATGATCTGAAGAAGCGCTTCTTCTGCACCCTAGTTCTTTCATTACCTAACCTGCAACAACCCTTTGAGATCAAGAAAAATTATTCAGAATATGTTGTGGGTGCAGTCATCACTCAACATAGCCACCTCGTGGCCTATCATAGTGAGACACTATTAGATGTCGTCTGTAAGTACCCTAATTATGACAAAGAAATGTACTCCATTGTGAAAGCCTACTACCAGTGGAGGCATTACATTCTCTAGAAGGATACATTCATCCACATTGATCATAAGCTACTATTGTTCATGAAGAAACAAGGAAAATTGTAGAATGACCACCATCAGAAGTGGTCCACATATTTGCAGCAGTTCCACCTCAACATCAAGTATAAAATAAGAATTACCAATTGAGTCGTTGATTTCCTCAACTGACCTCCATTCGTGAAATTCACCAAAATGCTCGATTCTTGCAGCCACAAGACCTACAGATGGCCCTGTCTCTATGAGACAGATCCTAACTTCACCAACACCTACCAAATGTTGGGTGCAAACACAATTGTCATCAATTTCCATCTTCAAGACGGGTTGTTGTTCCATATGTGCCCTCTATGCATTCCATCAAGAAAGCGAGCGAAGATGATTTGGGAAGCCCACTAAATTTGGGTGACAAGACACTTCAGCGTGGGAAAGATAGTGGTAGTGTTATAAGGACATTTCTACTAGATGACACTTCAATAGGATGTCAAAAAGTATAATTGGTCCTGCACTTCATGTGCTATTGCCAAACCGAACATGAAGAAATAAGGGATGTACACCCATTTTCCTAATCCTGACAGGCCCTAGGAATCCATCTCAATGGAGTACATGTCATGCCTTTCATCCACCAAGAGAGGAAATGACTTTGTTTTTGTGGTTGTTGATCTATTTTCCAAGATGACAATCTTGGCTGCCTGCAAGAAGAGAATCACAGTTGAGGCCACTGCCAAGCTCTTATTTGAATGAGTGTGGGTACGCTTTGGGATCCCAAAAACCATTATCTTAGATCAGGACAGTTGGTTCCTCAACTCATTCTATTCGAGGCTCTGGTCACTGCTAGACACCCAGCTCACCAAGTCCACTTCCTTCCACCCCAGATGGATGGTCAAACTAATGTTGTCAACTGGATGATCATGCACAATATGCGCATGTAAAATTCCAAGAACCCCCACACATGGGATGAGAGGCTTCCTTACGTTCAACACAGTACAACAGATCCATAGATAGCTCAACCAACCACAACTCCCTTTAAATGGCGTTCGGATTTCAACCATTGGGCCCCATGGATGTTTCACTACCCATTATGGCCACCCAAACCGATTTGTTGCATGATCCAAATAGATCTTACAAAGCCATCCGGTTCATTGATCAGATCCAACACATCCACTAATAGGTTTAGGATATTTTACAGAACTCCAATGCCAAGTACAAGTAGTGCCATGATCAACACCGAGTGCCACACTAGTTTCAGGTGGGAGACAAAGGTTGGTTGCACTTTCATAAAGAACGATTTATAGGCCCTCATTGAAATATTTTTTCACTCCGTTATGGACCCTAAACCATCACCAAGGTTGTGGGTTACAATTATTTTGAGCTCAACCTTCCCCCATTGCTTGGATTGCACCCAATATTGAATGTGGACCTCCTTCGGCCTTATTTTCCACCATTATTGGACATCTTGGAGATAGCAGAACAATTGACACCAACAGAGCTCAACCCTGACTACATGGAACAAGGATCCACTGATCATATCATGGACACACAATTCAAGGGAACTCGCTAGTAGGGGATCCAACTTTATCAGGTTGTCAAAAAAGGGCAACTCCTGCACCAAGGCACGTGGCTCACCCGAGGCCAAATTTAGTAGAAATTTCCTCATCTGATGGGGGCACTCAACACAATGGAGACCATTTCTTCCTAAGGGGGGAGGATTGATCTAGGAGGATCTCGGTGTCCACCCACCTTTTCCAACTGGCTCAAAACAGTTTTTTGGCAACTTACTATTGTTGATTAAGGTTGGTTGTCATTGATCTCAACCCTTGAAGAAAGCCCCGCAGAAAAAAGGTTTGGGTAATGGACCCAATATTTTTTTATGTAAATATGACTCATTATTGTCTCATCATGGTTGATAAGAAGTAAAGTTGGATGAACTCCAAAGTGGTCCCCTTATTGTGAAAGCCCTCACGGGAAGATGCTTTGTGGAGTAAGAGAACCCATGCTTAATTATGGAATAATGAGATGAAGTACAATGAATTTTTTAGGTAAACTATTCTATATGGAGAACTATTATCATTCCATTTCCAGTGGTATGTGGAACGCCACATAACTCCTCACGGTCCAGTTGGTATGTGGAACGCCACACAACTCCTCACTGCCAGAGAGTTATGGCCATGAGAAGTTGGAGACCCCTGTGCTCGGGTAATGGACCCAAGTTTGTTTGGATCGATAATGGTATGAGTTATGATATATTTTCAGATAATACTATTCTATATGGATAGTACATGTCATTCCATTGCTGGTATGTGGAACGCCACATAACTCACTCTGGCTGAGGAGATATGGCTCAATGAAGTTTGAGGACCTTCATATGTCATCTAAGCCCCAAAAGGTCAAAGAACAAAAGTGAATAAAGAGATTTGCATAAAATAATAAGGTGAAGTAATGAGTGTATTATAATTCAAAGTGAATACAAAATAAATTATTTCAATAATAAATTTAGTGGATAAATTAGGAAGTGATTAACCCTAAAATAAGGAAAGTGGAGGCCAAGGACCTAGAAGATGTTTTTAAGGAAGCTACTTGAGAGCATAAATAAGAGGCGTGGCTATAGGATTTTAATCACACTTGAGCATATTGAATATCTATGGTTTTGAGGTAACCAAGGATAGATAAGCCAAAAATTTTGAGGGAAGGTGAAGAAAGAAGGTCAAATGCAAGGAAGGATAATTTCTTTGATGGTGCTTTCTGGCTGCATGTTATTTTAAGGGTATCATCTCACCATTTTGCTATAACATTTTTCTATAATGATTTAGAACATGTAATTTCTATTTCATTTAGAAAAAATATCCAACTATCTATGGTAAAACATTCAACTTTGGGTCATTTTATTTTGGAGTTACACTCAGGGAAAGTAGGTTTGTATTAACTCCCCTAAACTAGTCAAAAATAGGCTTCGGTAAAACGCCATAACTTCTTCATAACAGATCCAAATTTAGTGAAACCAAATGTTTTGCTATTTCCACAGCCTTGCATTCTATGTCATAGTTTCATCAATTCAACAACATTCCATGTGGGGAACGCCTACAAGGTCGCTTCTATAGAATAAGACACCATTCAACAAGGTATGCATCACTTATAACTCCTTTTCTCGAGGTTCAAATAGTGAAACTTGAGTGATTGCATTAAAAAACATCAATAACATTACTATTAGTTTCATATCTTATACATTAGAGGTACAGAGTTATGACTACTTCAAGTTAGGGTTGTGGACTAATCCAAACTAGGCATGTGAGACTAAAAGAAAAGTTTGATGAAAAATGTTAGTCTCTTGTTGTTGAAGTTAAGGAAGGTTTGTAGGAATGTGATCATATACACTAGGTCTATTACAGAGCTACAAATCATATTTGGATGATGCAATTGATGAGGGATATTCCTTGAGGTTGATTACAAGTTATTTATAGGCTGGTGCATGGCTGATGCACTTGCTATGGTACAAAAGCCTGATTACATGCTGAGGTACAAGTTGATGCATGGTCTATATTTATTGGTATAGGGTTTACGATATATCTCATAGTGACAGTGACAGTGGTTCCATCATTATAACTCTACTTCTACTTCTCGGGTATAACAGGATGTGTGGTTGTAGTCACCTCTATTGCATGAGAACATAGGGGTTGTAGCCTCCTTCAAGTTGTAGCCATAGAATTGGGAGTTGGAGCTCCTTAGGTTGTAGCCTAAGAAACTAGGGTTTGGAGCCCCTTCCAATTGGTAGGCCGAGAACAAAGGAATTTGGTGCTTCCAATGAATGTAATTTTCAAGACATAAGAAAACATTCATGGTTTTCTCCCGATTTGCTTCCAATGAAACACTGGTGTAATATGTTGTTAAGCCCTAATATTGGCTCATTACCCAATCAGCATATTAGGATAGTAATGCCATTTTATTTTATGTCGGCTTTATGCTATTATTTGTAATTTAGATTAGTCATGTTATTTTAATTATGTTGGATTTGTACAAGATTTGTAATTATACCTCCTAGTTCCTATATATACGCGACATTTTACTTTTGAATCATCTTGTACTTGAAAATTTAAGTAAAAGGAGGTTTCCTGGAAGAGGCTTATTATCCTAAATTATCTCTTTCAAGGTGGAGTAGTTTTGAGGTTTTATATGCTATATTGATGTTTGGTTCTTAACCCATGAAGGCCATTATGAATTTTGGGTCATGCCTCATTCACAAATGCACCTTCCACATTCCGTTGGGTTGATGAATCTATTTTCAAGCCTTCCTTTGAAAATTTATGTTAGTATTTTGATGATATACTAATCTATAGAAAATTGTGGGAGGATCACGTCAACTGTTGGACAAGGTGCTACAACTACTAAAGGAGCAACAACTATATGCTAAACCACATCCAAATGTTTCTTTGGAGTAAAAGAGAGTATTTGGGTCATATTATATCTCATGAAGGCAGACCCTAACAAGATTAAGAAGGGGCCATGATGGATTGGACGATCCCCAAAACATTAAAAAGTCTTAGAGGATTTTTGGTTTACCGTGTTACCACCAAGAAGTTTGTTCTGAATCATGGAAGAATAGCAACACACCTTTAATGGCACTAACTAAGGATGAATTTTCATGGACTCTAGAGACAACTAAAGCTTTTGAACAACTTAAAAGGTGATGTGTAATACTCCTCGCCTTCTCACCACTCCGTGACTTCCACAAAAAACTCTTTATCAGGAATGTGATGCCTTGGGAAATGGAATTGGTGTTGTCCTAATGCAAGAAGGAAGGCCCTCGCTTTTGAAAGTTGACCACTAAGGGAAGAGACTTACACAAACCCATTTATGAGAAGGAAATGATGGCAATGTTTTACATGCATTGAAAAAATGGCGCCCTTACCTAATATGGGTAGGGCACTTCGTTGTCAAAACAAATCATGATAGTCTTAACACTTCGAACAAAGACTATCTTCAAGAACAACAAAAATGGGTAACCAAGATATTGGGCCATGATTTTGAAATCGCTCTATAAAAAGGGGAAGCAAAATGTTGTGCAGATGCAAATCAAGAAAGGATGAAGATGTTGAGGCTCTTCTTTGTGCTATCTCAATCACCAACCCGATTGGATAATACAAACAAGGGATGAATGGTTCTACTAGTGCGTCAATTTCATTCAGTTAAGTTGCAATGTGATTCCAAAGGTACTGCATACATTTACATGGAAAATGATTCACTATGGTAACAAAGATCGCTTATATTTTATGTAAGAACTCCCAACTCGCCAAACAAAAGGTACTATTGAATCAAGACACCTCTCCAATAGAGTGGGCACTCGAATTTTTTGAGAACCTACTATAGAGTCAAGAAGATTTTTTTTTTTTGGGATGGCCTTAAAATTACCGTTCAAAGGCTTGTGGAAGAATGTGTGGGTTTGCCAACAAAATAAGGTGGAAAACAATTAAGACCCTGTGTCTTTACAACCATTATCCATCCCAAGTCACTGGGAGGAGGTTTCCATGGATTTCATCACTGTGGTTACCAAACAGCAAAAGAGTGTCATCATGGTGATTGTTGATGACTAACTAAGTATGCACACTTTTGTGCACTCTCTCATCCCTTCAAAGCTAGTACAGCTTGCACCGTGATTCATTCGTGGAGACAGCTCAAAAGCTACATGGAAGCCCAAAGATTATTTGTATGATGCAGGATCCCATATTCACTAGACATTTGGACATAATTATTTTCTTGTTTAAAACAATTGTCTCATAGCTCATCCTATCATCCCTCAGATCCGATGGACAACCTAGGATAAAGAACAAACAACTGAAGGGCTACCTTCGTTGTTTTGTCTCTGAGCAAACAAACACAATGGTTCAAATGGCTACCCTGCTTAATGGTGGTATAACACTTCCTTCATTAATCGCGAATAAAATGACACCATTTATGGCACTTTTTATGGATACCACCCTCCCTTCCATCACTTCTTCTAAAAGAAAAATCTAAGGTTCAAGCAGCTGAAGATCAAGAGAATCAACAACAAATTCCAAATCTTAAAGGAAAACCCGACCATGGCACAAAATCACATGAAAATGTAAGCGTGATCAACATTGTAGTGAAATAAGTTTTGAAGTGTGGGATTGGGTATTTTTAAGACTACAACTGATACAAACAACAGTCCCTCAAGCAAGCTGCTGATAATAAATTATCACCAAAGTACTATGGCCCTTATAAGGTGTTGCAAATATTGGTACTATGGCATACAAATCTGGAGTTGCCCTCAGATTCAATGAAAACACCCGCTTTTCCATGTTTCATGCTTGTGTCAGCATAGGTGACAAGATCCCGCCCAAACTATATTGCCGTGAACTTGACGAGGAAGGAAAAAATCATATTGGAGCCCAAACACCTGACACACACTTAACTCCAGGAATAGATCCATTTCAGAAAGTATCTCATTAAATGGAGGAAACCTACCAAGACCACCTCTGGGAAGATGAGTCTTTATAATGGCTAATCCATAGTTACTGCTGCTGTGGACAACAGTTGTCTCAAGGGAGGGGCATGTTAACCTAATATTACTCACAATTCCTTAATTAAAGTATTATATCAGTAATGCTATTTTATTTATGTTGGCTTTAGGCCATTAGCTGTAATTTAGATTAGTAATGTTATTTTAATTATGCCTGGGCTTAGGCCAAGATTGTAATTATACCTCCTAGTCTCCTATATATACCAAGGAGACATTTTCATTTTGAATCATCTTGTACTTGAACATTTAAGTGGGGTAAAAGGAGGTTGCCCCCTCGAAGTGGCTTATTATCTGAAATTATCTCTTTTTCAAGGCATGGAGTACTTTTCCTGAGGTTTTTATATGCTATATTGATGTTTGGTTCTTAACATATGTATGTGTATGTTTGTTCATTTTTTCATTTCTTATTTACTTTGCAATTATTGGATGATAATGCTTCATTGATATAAAACATGGATTATATGGTTAAAAAGAATTCAATTTCTCTATTATTGATTCACCCCCCCTCTCAGTAATCCAACAATTGGTTTTAGAGAAGGTTCCTTTAGAAATCAGTTTAACCACTGAAAGGTAGATCATGGATAGTACCAACTCATATAAAAATGGAATACCACAATTTGATGGACAAAAGTGTGCTTTTTGGAGCATAAGGATGAGGACATATATATAGGCACAAGGATTTCAAGTTTGGCAATCAATTGTAGATGAATACACAACACCAACAGTTCCACCAACAAATGACAAAGTAGTAAAACTAGGTGAGAATAATTCCAAAGACACAAATTCACCAAAGTTTCACACTGTAAATACGCTAAAGATATTTGGGACAAGCTTGAAAATATTTATGAAGGAGATACAAAAGTCAAAGTAGCAAAGCTTCAGACTTACAGAGGTCAGTTCGAACAACTAAAAATGAAGGAATATGAAGATATCGTAGCCTACTTCTTACGAGTCGATGAAATAGTGAATGCAATCATAAGATTGGGAGAAGAAAGTGAAGAATCTGTAATTGTTCAAAATATACTAAGATCTCTTCCTATGAGATTCAACCCTAAGATATTAGCACTAGAAGAAAGATCAGATCTGGACTCAATAAGCATGGACGAACTACATGGAATCTTCACAACATATGAAATGATAATTGAGTGGGAAAATCCATATTTAAAAGAAGCATCCTTCAAGGCATACAAAAGATTAAAGAAAAAGAAAAAGAAACAAGAAGAATATAGCAACAACAATGATGCCTCGGAAGATGATGAAGAAGTGGCCAACTTCGTCAAAAGACTGAACAAGGGAATCAACGGTAGGTATAGAGGTAAGCTCCCTTTAATTTGTTTTAATTGTGATGGTATTGGTCATTTTTCTAACACATTTCCTCATAAGAAAAAGAGAAATGATGAAGGTTACTCAAAAGGAAAACACACATATAAAGGAAAAAGTACTACAAAGAAAGTTTTCAAGAAAACCTTATACACCAAAGAAGACATCTCATCATCAGATGGAGATGAATTCAGTGACAATGAGACAAGAATAGTTCTATTCATGGTAGTAAAAGACTCTGACAAAGAAGACTCTGAAGAAGAATATGAAGAAGCTGAAGAAGAATCTGAAGAAGTCAAAGAATAAATTGAAGAGGAAGAAGTTGACTATCGAGAAGAATTAATGTGTTCCATAGAAGTTATCAGAAGAGAAAACAAGAAAAACAAGAAACTACAAGCAAAACTAGACAAGAAAAAAGACACTTGAGAACTAGAACAAATGATCACAAAATTGAAGGTTCAAATAGAAGAAGATAAAAGAATTGAAGAAGCACTCAAAGAACAACTAGAAGAAAAGGACAAGAGCATTGGAAACTTGGAAGCAAAGGCTGTCACACTAATAAAGGATATTCAAAAGAAAAATATGCAGAATAGCTCAAAAGTTCTGGATGGCATTATCAGCAGTAAAAAATCTCATCTTGACAAGTCTGGACTTGGATACAATTAGAAAAAAAAGGGATCAAGCTCCAAAACAACAGAGCAAGAAACAAATCCAAAGAGCTATGCAGAAACAATCAAAGAGGATAGGAAGATATACAAGGAAGATTATAGGGACACTCCTCCACCAAGAAGATTCAGATTTTAGAATCAACAATAAACAGATAGGCCCGAAGAAGAAGAAGTATTCAGAAGAGCACCTCCTTTTAGAAGATCTTCAACTCCCAGGTATCAAACTATATTTTTTGTTTTATGTTATGCATGTAATAATTTTGGACATAAAGTTGTGAATTGCAAAGCTAACAACAGGAACAGTAACAACTTTGAGAGTTATACACAAAGGGATTATTCAAGGAGACCTAGTGGCACACAAAGGAGAAGTTACAACAGGTTTGAATATTTGAGCACTGAAGTGGAATGTTACAAATGTAAAAATTTTGGACACATGGCGAAGGATTGCAGAATGACAGTCCCTCTTAAAGAACCTCAACATAATAACAATAGTCACAGACAAAAACCTAATAAAATGACATGGATAAGAAAGAAAGATCAGTATAATAATGAAGAATGCATAGTCTCTTTACAAGCTAAGAAGAAGAAACATGGTTGGTATGTTGACAGTGGATGTTCGAAACACATGACAGGTGATAAAGACAAATTTCTTATATTACGAAAAGAAAAAAATGGATCAGTCTCCTTCAGAAATGATAATTCATTCAAAATCATTGGAGAAGGCATAGTCTGAATTGGGAACAAAAATGGAAAGGCACAAAATGTTCTATTGGTAGAAGATATGAAACATAATCTTCTAAGTGTGAGTCAAATGTGTGACCAAGGTCATAAACTTAATTTCAATTCAGAAAAGTGTGAGATAAGAAAAGAAGGTTCAGGGAAATTGGTCGGTAAAACTGCAAGAACTTCAAACAACATATATGTGTTAAGTGAAATTGGAAATGAAAAGTGTTGTCTAGGAAAGGAATATGAAAGTTGGCTATGGCATAGAATAATGGGTCACATGCATTTTGATAACCTTGTCAAAGTCAACAAAAGAGAAACAGTCAGAGAAATTCCCTAGATCACGAAACCAACCAACACTTTATGCAAGCATTGTCAACAAGGAAAGAAAACAAAGACTAGGTTCAAATCAAAGGAATATTCAACAACAAGACCATTGGAAATTGTGCACACTAATGTAGTTGGCCCAAATACAACAAAAGGTGAAAAAGGTGAAAAATACTTTATATTATTAGTTGATGATTATACAAGAATGACTGCAATTTTCTTTCTCAAGAACAAGTCAAAAGATTTTGAAAACTTCAAGATCTACAAGGAAATGGTTGAAAATGAGATGGATTCAAGAATCAAATGTTCGAGATATGATAATGGAGGAGAGTTCATTTCAAAGGAATTTATGGACTACTGTAGCAGTCATGGAATAAAAAGGAAATTCTCCATTTCTAGGACACCTTAACGAAATGGAGTTGTGGAAAGAAAGAATGGGATAGTACAAGAAATGGCTCGAACAATTCTAATGGATTCCAAATTGATAGATATATTTTGGATACAGGCAGTGCAAACAACATTTCACATTCAAAACAAAGTAATTCCCAGAAACAACACTGATAAAACTCCCTACGAGCTATGGAAAGGAAGACCAGCAAATGTCAAACACTTTAGAGTTTTTGGAAGCAAATGCTACATCAAAAGAGAAGATGGAAGAATGGGAAAGTTTGACTCTCATGTGGACAAAGGAATACTTGTTGGTTACTCAAGTACAAGGAAAGAATACAAGTGTTACAATCT
>SNQJ01S0054277.1:0-16603 GCA_010110895.2 Picea sitchensis | reverse complement strand
CAGTATGAAGGAAACTACAGAAGAATAGATCATGAACCCAGATGGACTACATCACAAAGAAGCCCACTTACTCCAAGGTATCAAAATTTCTTTCTTGGTCATTGTTATACCTGCAAAAATTTTGGACATAAGGCAATTAATTGTAGAATCAATGAAAGGAATAGATACACAAGAAACATGAATGGCGTAAATAGAAGATATGGAAATAATCGCGGATTTGTCAACAGAAGTTATAATTCATTTTCCCCATTGATGGACAAAAATATTGCATGCTACAAATGTAATTATCTTGGTCACAAAGCATGATATTGCATATATATGAATGAAGATGTCCCTATGCCAACCATAATATGGAGAAGGAAAGAGATTCCAAACAATGAATATTGTCGAATAACATTGACCGCTGAAGAATGTAAAGAAGAAGATGAATGGTACATAGACAACAAATGTTCTTCACACATGACCAGGGATCAAGACAAATTCATTAGCTGGAAGAGAAAGGGTGGAAATGTTGCATTTGGAGATGAGTCATCTACCAAAATACTTAGAGAAGGTGTAGTATAACTTGGAAGAAAAAATGTAAAAGCAAAGAATGTCCTATTGGTTGATGACTTGAAGCATAATCTACTCAGTGTTAGTAAAATGTGTGATCAAGGATACACTCTTACGTTTGACTCCCGAAAATGTAAAATCAGAGAAAATAAATCAGGAAGATTGGTTGCAACTACAACAAGAAGACTGAACAACATATACATCCTAAACATGAAGAAGAGAGAGAATATAGAAGCCACACAAAATGATTCCAAGGAAGAAAAAGTCCCAAAGACCAAAAATAAGGATGAAGTATTATTGAGTGCCATATGGTCAGGGGGAGCATCCCCAAAGAAGAGAGTTTCCTTTTTCCATTAAACTCGGGGGGAGAAGCCCTTCCATTTTCCATTGATGTCAAAGGGGGAGATAAATTGGGATCATGATGATAGGGGGAACATGAGTGTTTCCATCAATGAAAAAGGGGGAGATTGTTGGAAGATTGGTTGTTGTCATTGATCTCAACCCTTTAGTCATGGGTTTTGGACCTCAAGATTGATGAAGGTATTTGGACATAAAGGAAAATGAACATGTAGATACAAGACTCATGGATGGATAGTATACATCATGTTGTTTTTGGTGGTATGTGGCATGTCACGTGGATCCTCATGGTTGAGGATAAATGAATTTTTGAAGATGACAAAGTGAATTGAAGAAGGAAGTACATGTCAGCCCTGAAGATAATTAAAAAAAAAATTACAAAATAAGAAATTGTCAGTTCGGCTCTAATGTCAAAAGGAAGTGACATAAATTGTATAAATAAATATCATTATACATTCATTTTATACACAATTTGAATTTCATAGGAAATCATAAGTAAAGAAGGTTGGATTTCAAGGGAGTATGAAGTCTTTTGGTGATGTGTTCTCAGGTATGTTATTTTTAGGTCATCTTACCATTTTTTCTATAAACGTTTTTCTACAATGATTCAGATGGTGAAATTGCTATGGTATTGAGAAGACATATCAAGGTACCTGTGTTAAAAATTTCAGATCTTTATTCGCTATAATTATGGAGATAGACTTTGTGGAAGATAGGGTTTGTGACCACTCCTGAAGCTAGTCAATAAACAAGTGTTCCAGGTAAAACAATCATAACTTATTCATTGAGATTCAAAATGATGTGGGACATATTTCATTGGAAAGAGTATAGACTATCATTTCTTGTGTGTCATTTTCAGAATCATATGTTAAATATTAAGCGTGGGGCATTCTATACAGGTTCGGTCTCCTGAATAAACCAAAATTGAACAAGGTCTACCATTCTCTCTATAACTTCTTTTTGGGGAGGGTTCAAGGAGTGAAACTTGGAGGAATTTTAGAGAATACATTGAATAATATTATCTATAGGATTAGAGTACTCCAAGAATTGAATAATTGCATAAATTGAATAATTCTCAGGAAGCATTATCAGGTTCTATGTGATGATTGGTTGATGGTGATGATTTAATGTAAAGTTTTATTATCTCTCGTATATTCTTGGGTGGAAGGAAGGAGCAAGGATGGAGAGTTAAAATCTCTCTTGATATTGGAGGATTGTATCTTCCACTTGGATTTTTATCCCTCCCTTTACATATGGAAGTTGTAGCTACCTTTGGAAGTCATTACTTCCCTTGAACAATAACTATTGATTATCTCTCATATATTGTGCATGGTGTATTTTGGTGTATTGGTGTAACTCTTATACTATTGTTCATTGCTCATTGGATATAATTGAATGGTTTAAACATAAGTTGAAAAAGGTTTTAAAATGTACTTGACACTGATTCATCCCCCTCTCAGTATCAACATACAAGTCAATGATTGGCATCCTACTATATGTGACATCATCCAGGCTAGATGTAATGCAAGTAGTTGGACAGGTGGCACGATTTCAAGAAGCACCAAAGGAATCATATGTATTAGCAGTAAAGAGAATTTTGAGATATCTCAAAGGAACATAAGAGTTTGGATTATGGTATCCAAAAGGAAAAGATCTATCACTTATTACCTACACAGATGCAGATTGGGCAGGTTGTATTGATGACCAACGAAGCACTAGTGGAGCAAAGTTCTACTTAGGTGAGTATTTGGTATCATGGCTAAGCAAGAAACAATCATCAATATCTCTATCTACATCCGAGGTAGAGTATATTGCAGAAGAATCATGTTGTACATAGGTTCTTTGGATGAAACAAAATTTGACAGATATATAGGTTGAGTATGATGAGCCCATTCCAATATATTTTGATAATACAAGTGCCATCAATATCTCAAAAAACCCAGTGATGCACTCCAAGACGAAGCACATTCCAATAAAGTATCACTTTCTATGGGAACAGGTTGCTAAAAAGAACATCATAGTTGAGTATGTGGGCACAAAAGAACAAGTGGCAGACATATTTACAAAACCACTTCCACTTGAATCCTTTGAATATATTTGCCAAAGACTTGGAGATATTTCTACTCCAAAATGAATGATTTTTGAATGATTATATTATATGTCTTAGATGTACATAAGGAAGAACCATAATAGGATAGTTCAGTCAAGGGGAGAAACCCTAGATGGAAATATACCTTTGTCATTGATGACAAAGGGGGAGAGATTTATCAGATGCATAGGACAGAGGAAAATTTATAAAATATAGAGGATAGAGTCATGGTTCCAGGGGGAATATGAGTGATGTGATTTCAATATTTCATCAGAATGTTGCCATCAATGCCAAAGGGGGAGATTGTTGATTAAGGTTGGTTGTCATTGATGTCAACCCTTGAAGAAAGCCTCGCAACATAAAGGTTTGGGTAATGGACCCAATAATTTTTTATGTAAATATGACTCATTATTGTCTTGTCATGGTTGATAAGAAGTAAATATGGAACAACTCCAAAGTGATCCCCTTATGGTGAAATCCCTCATGGGAAGACACTTTGCGGAGTAAGAGAACGCATGCTTAATTGTGTAATAATGAGATGAAGGACAATGAATTTTTTAGGTAAACAATCGTATATGGATAGTTATTGTCATTCCATTTTTGATGGTATGTGGAACGTTACATAACTCCTCGCGGTTAGAGAGTTATGGCCATGAGAAGTTGGAGACCCCAGGTTTGGGTAATGGACCCAAGTTTGTTTGATGGATAATAGTATGAGTTATGATATATTTTCAAATAATACTATTCTATATGGATAGTACATGTCATTCCATTTCTTATTTTCAAATAATACCATTCTATATGGATAGTACATGTCATTCCATTTCTCTGGTGGTATGTAACATCACATAACCTCATGGTTTGAGAGTTATGGCCTTTATGAAGTTGGAGGACCCCCCATATGTCATCTAGAAGCCCCAAAGGTCAAAGTAGTCATGGTTTAAGAGATTTTAAAAGGTAAATAATAAAGGAAGTAATGAGGGTCTTATAATTCAAAGTGAATACAAAATAAAATTATTTCCACAATAAATTTAATGGAGAAATTAGAAGTACAACCTAAGCCATGGTGTTGGGCTATGGACCTAGAAGATGTTTTAAGGAAGCTACTTGGAGAGTATAAATAAGAGGCAAGGCTCTATTTTAATCACACTTTGAGAATATTGAAAATCTATAGGTGTCATAGGTAAACAAAGGATATATATAAGCCGGAACTGCATGAAATGTGAAGAAAATAAGGACAAAATGCAAGGAAGGATAAATTCCATTGATGATGCTTTCTGTTGCATGCTACTTGTATCGCCCCACCATTTCTATAAATTTTTATATAATGATTCAAACCGAAATTTTTATTCCATTTAGAAAAAATATCCATATCTATGGTAAAAAATTCAACTCTGTGAGTCATTGTATTTTGAGTTACACTCGTTGGAAAATAGGGTTTGCAATAGTCCTTAAACTAGTCAAAACAAGTGTTTAGGGTAAAACGCCGCTAACTTATTCATAACGATCCAAATTTAGTGAAACAAAAATGTGTTGGTTAGGTACACTTTAGTATCTTTTTTCATAGTTTCAAATCAATTCAAAAATATTCCATGAGGGGCATGCCTCTGAAGGTCATTTCCCAGGAATAAAGCCATAATTCAAAGCAAGGTATGTCATTTTTTGTTATAAACCTTTTATGAGAGGTTCCAAGTAGTGACACTGGAGGAATTTCATAAAACACACCTAATAGTATTAGGTTTCAGCTTCATTCTATACATTATAGGTACAAAGTTAAGATTACCTGCTAGGGTTGTTGATTATTCTAAAATTAGGCATGTGAGACTAAAGAAAAGTTTGATGAAAATGCTAGTCTCTTTGTTGTTAAAGCATATAGTTGGTTTGGTGGAATGTGATCATATACACCTCGTGTCTATTATAGATCTACAAATCAGATTTCTTTATGATGAAATTGATGAGGGATTTTAATGAGTTAATTGCAGTTATTTATACGTGCTTGAGGTTGATTATAGGTTATTTGGTACAGGTTGGTGCATGGTTGATGCACTTGTTTATGGTACATGTTGATTACAGGATGAGGTACAGGTTGATGCATGGTTCAGATTTATTGGTACAGGTTTATAGTGGTATATCTTATAATGATAGTTTGATAGTGGTTCCATCATTCTACTTCTACTTCAGGGTGGCAAGATGGGGCAAGGACAGGTGGTTGTAGCCACCTTCTAGTTGTAGATGGATAATATAGGGGGTTGTAGCCTCCTTCTAGTTGTAGACAGAGAATTGGGGAGTTGGAGCTCCCCTCAGGTTGTAGCTGGAGAGATTAGGGGATTGTAACCTCCTTCTAGTTGCATCTGGAAAACAAAGAAAGTTGGTGTTTCCAATGAATGTAATTCTTCAAGACATATAAGAAAAAACATTCTATGGTTTTCTCTCGATTTGGGTTTCCACGTAAAACACTGGTGTATTGTGTATGTGTATGTTTGTTCATTTGTTCATTTATTATTTACTCTGCAATTATTGGATGATAATGCTTCATTGATATAACACTTGCATTATATGGTTAAAAATGATTCAATTTCTCTATTACTGATTCACCCCACCTCTCAGTAATCCAACAACTATTTTTAGCATTTTTTTGGTTCCTGAACTTTCGGGGCCATTTTGAGGGCCTAAACGACGCTTTTTCACATTACCTGAGGGCCCCTCAGCGTGATGGTTGGGACTCTTGAGGGTCTCCTATACACATTTTGACCCTTCCCCCTTCTTGGAAACCTATATGAATCTCCTTGACTTGATGGGGCCCCGACAATCCAGACTGGTTAGCTTCCCCTAGAGTAGTAAGGTCTTGGTGTTAAGGTAAGATCCTTTCTTCTTGTTTGAGGGGATAAACTCAATAATATCCAAAGGATATGCTTGATCCCTCTAAATGAATTTACTCATCAATACCTTTCCAATGAGCTATTGTGTGCCCTAAACGGAGATCATATGCAAAAGTTATGACCCTGGGAAGTTGATGTACTAACTTACCCCAACGGGGAACACATGAATTTTGGCACTTCATCTCCTGGGGATAGGTTTTTGGATGCCTAGGGTTTTGGAATTCATGTTTATTGTAAAAATTCATTCAAATCCTCATTGTACTCATATTCTTGTGAATGAGTGTAGCCGTCACATCTCTTCTGAGAGATAAGTTGGCACCATTCTAGCAAGTTTGTTTTCAGTCTACATTTTACAGTTTTCATCATATTTCTTATTTAATGGAAGCCATGTTTGAATGTATCTCTATTATTGTTCACTATTTCTATGTGTTAATATTATAAATTTTTGGTTTCATTTCATTCCACTCATAAATCCGGATTCGTAGCCAAATTTGTTGAATGAATCCAACACATCTAACAACAAGTTTAGGATATTTTGTAGAAATCCAATGCCATGATCAACATCATGTACCACACAAGTTTCAAGTGATAGATAAGGTATGGTTGCATTTGCAGAAAGAGTTCCTCATAGGACCCCATTGGAAGCTCCTCCCACTCCTATTTGGGCCTTACACCATCCCCAAGGCTATGGGTAAGAATTATTTTTTATTAAGTATTCCCCATTTCCTTGGATTTGTTATACACCCTTTTGTCACTTTGATAAGTGTCGCATCTCACTTTGCTAAGTTTCACAATTGTGAATACACTCTTTTATCACATTGTCAATTTATGCAGATGTCATGGTTCATTCTTCCTAGTGTTGTCCCTTATTTTTTTCACTTTCCTTAAGTGTCGCAACCATGATACCATGCAAGAATGATACCCTATGTTCCCAACTTCAGTTAGAAGAGAAAGACATAACTTCCAAATCGAAATTTTTTATCCTTTTTCCTAAGTCCTAGCTATGTTTGACCATGGACTCTTCATTTCCCACTTTGGAGGGGTGTCTATAACATTAACATAGTGCTAGAAGATCGTCCTAGATGCTCTTTCTACCTCTCTGGGGAGAGTCCATGTTGATTAGACCAAATTCCATAAATCTAGAGAGATTCTTTGAGAAGATTGTGGGTGGTTCTTGGGTTGTTCACCTTGTTTTGTTCGAGATTTGGTTCGACCTTATTTCTTTTCATGATGGGAGAGATCATAACCTAATCCCCTAAATTATCAACCTGTTATCACTCCAAGAAACTCCTTAGGTTTGTAGGCTAAGGATGCTTGGTAACTTAGAAATAATGTGTATATATGCTTGGAACAATGGGGTCTTTAATGATCAATGCAATAGACAACTCATACATCTAAAGAAACAGTGCTTTCAGGAAACAATAATTAGATCAAGTAAATTGAAAGGAGAGGATGAAGAAAACTATTCTTGATTGCCAAATACAACTGAATGTAGGGCTTAATGCAAGATAGAGAGAAATCCTTTACTTCATGTCTATGAGCTCAATAAAGAGATAACAGTCTTCATGAACTAAAATAAACTAAAACAAAGTACAGAAAGGGAAAGATGGATAATTCTGATATTGAAAATGAAAGGAAACTGAACTTTATTTTTTCAAAAATGAGTCTATACAGTAGCAAAAAATATATCCCAGTTTGAACCCTTGTCTCTTAGAAAAGATAGGCATTTATAGCCTTTTACAATCAATTTTTAAGATCCTAAAAACTTGGATTTGTATCTAAAAATAACAATTCAAATCTAACTAAGCAACTTGATAACAAAGACTTAATAACTAGACTAGCATTTGAATTGTCTTCAATCTTAAAATTTGACATCTGTAGTCTTTAGATCCTGGAATCTGTGATATTATGAAACATGGAAAAGGCACATGTCTTGACTGTTGGATTTATTCAATGTTCATAGTCGATACTTGAGGAAATCAGTTTAGCATGTGGTTCTCAAAAACTCTCATGAATCTCTGATGCAGAGTCTTTTTCGATCAAGTTGTTATCCCTTTGATACCCTGGAACCTCTTTAAAACCTATGAAAAATGACCTGCTCCATCCTTAGCTTTCAAAAATTCTTTTTCTACTTTCACCAGCTAACTTTCCTTGTGATTCACTGGTTAGCTGGTGAAAGCGCTGCCTTTCACTAGCGAACTGGTCGTAAAATTGCGTTGTGCGCTGGTGAAAGCTCTGCCTTAGCCCAAAATGAACTTTCACCTCCAAAACTGTGATTCCATCAAAAACTCAATGTGTCTCTGCTTTATCCCCTTGCATGTTTACAACAACCTGAGCAAGCACTTGCAAATTTGGGTGTGATTTTTGCTTTTGCTTCAATTTTCTGATTTTCCTTTTAAGGCGCTTTGCTAGCCACCATAGACTGTTATAGTCTTTGGTGATTTTCTGTTTCCTCTTCTTTTCCTTGACACTCTCACGAGCCAGCTTTTCAAATGCAGCATTGGTTTCTACAAAATTATCAGACAGATTCTTGTGTCTTTCTTTTATTACCCTCTCTAAGACCTCCTGCTGAGCGATCACTTCTTTGAGATGCTTGATTTTCTGCGTTTTCTTCAACTTAGTGCTCTTTGATGTTTCCACTTCCTCGGTCTGAGTAAAGGTCTCACAATTCTGTGCAAACTCAATGGAATGTTCAGGACTTTTGATGGCAGGGCTCTCATCTTCTTGCTCTGGTTCTGAGTCTGTGTAGGGCAGGTTTAAGATGTTTGTTCTCCTTTCTGTAGGCTGCTCTGTAGTAGTTTCAAAATTCATTTTTTTCTTTGACTTGTGAGTTTTCACACCAGAGATTCTATCTTTTGGATGTCCTGGAAGGGTCCTCCTCTTCCTCGAGCTTCTTTGAGAAGTCAATTGCTTCTTTCCATCTTTCCTCTGTTCATTCACGGGCTGAGTTTGAGTTTCAAAGCCCTCCCAAAAAAGAAAATGTTGCCAGGTCCTTCCCTTCTGTCTTAGCTCCTCCAGAATGATTAATTTAATAAGGCCAAAGTGGAAAAGAGTGTTTTTCATGCTTAGAGGTTTGGCTCTAATATTTTTACAGACCTTAGTTAAGCTCTTGTGCAAGAATAAAGGTAGATTTAGGAGAGTTTTACCTGTGAAATGGTCTAAGAGCTTGAAATGATACAACATCAGTTTGTCATACCTACCTTCTGAAGTTATGTAGAGTTGGATGCCCTTAAAAAAATCCTACCACTCATCCTCTAAATGGGAAACTGGCATGCTCTTCTTCCATGCATTATGCCCGAATTCTTCCTTCAAATATGCTCTGAAATTTGAGTTTTTGGTGGCAGTCGTTTTGAACCAACTCTGGCCCGATCTTGGTAAGCTGGTCACTGCAGCGATGGAAACTTCATCCACGATGATCTCTAAGGACCCAACACAGGCCTTATTCCCATCAAATGTTTTATCAAAAGCCTCTGTTGTTGATTGGTGACAACCATTCTGTAGCCTTTCGACATAATCCATACAACCTGCATTTAAGAAGTGTTTTTTCACTTCTGGGTGCGCCTGTAGGAAGGATAGATTGTCCAATTATTTTCTCAATAACGAGTCACTGCGTCTCCTTTCCATTTGCGATTCAAAATCCCAAACGATTATGCACACCAAACACTGCGATCTGTTATTCGGGCCGAGGTCTTGCGCTGGTGAAAGCACTCAGTTCTTTCTTTGAACATTAAAAACTTAGCATACATTTGTGAGCGATGCGTGTTGGGGAAACAATGAGTTGATTTGATGTCGTTAGACAAGTAGTACTACACCTGTACCTGCGATGACGGATTCAAATTCTCCATTTCCGATGCCATGATTGTGAAGCATGTGTTACTGAACGAGATCCTCTTTGCAATCTGATTTAGACGTGCAAACTCGAGTCTCCATCATTATCCACTTTCACCAACGCATCATACTTGATTGCATGACGTGGAATGAGCGTATCATCATTTGATTTTTAAAACGTGGATAAAACGCACGTGATTCCCGCTTTCACTAGCTAATGGCCCGTGAGAAACGCTCTTCGGCTGTTGAAAATCGCCGCTTTCACCAGCGCACAACCCATGATAAATGCTCATTAGATGTTGAAAATCGCCACTTTCACCAGCTAACCATCATCTTTAAAACACACGTTAGCTGTTGAAAGCATTTTATGAAAATTTTAAAGAGAAGACCTTTATGGGTCGTCTTATTTCTAAGACAAAAATCAAAACCTAAGTCTTGCTACTAGAAAAACTCAAAACCAAATTTGAGAAAACTACCAATATCCATGATATCAACCACAAAATGAAACCATAGTGATGGATTCATTTTGGGAGCTAACACAACCATCATCCACTAATTATCCTAGTAGTTGGTATCTCCTAATCCTATATAACAAGGACCATTTGAGGGAAGAAGGGAGAGAAGAAATCATTCATAACATCAGACCTTTGATCTTGGAAGAGACTCAAGAGAGATTTTTTTTGTGGAAGAAACCTTTTATTTCAAGTGAAAGACCTGAAGGGATGAAGAGAAATCTTGGAGGATTAACTTCATCCTATCAAGTTGTACATTTTTCTAATGCAATATAACTTGGTCAATTTATCTATCTGATATGTCCATTTATTATCTCATTTTCCAAGTTTAGTAGACTAGTTATCATCTCCTGACCTTGAATATAAGTCGAGAAGGTTTGTTCTTATTTCCTACAGGATTACTTGTGGATCTTGGAGATGGAGCTCGACCATCAGGGGTAGAAAGGAAAACCGTTGGAAACCATGTATTCTACCTCCTTTCCCTTCCTTCTCATTCTATGAAACATAGGACATGGGACTAATAGATTTAGAATTTAGATCACCATTTTTTAACATATGTCTTGATTGAAAGGAACAAGATCGATGGGGCTTTGACCCTGTCCTCAAGAGAAATATTTCACCACATAATTTTGGAAACCATATCTCTCCATAGCTCTATTTTCCATAGTCACTTTTAGGTGTTCTTAGGTTTCCATCCATTGGGACCCATGGATGTATGATGCAAGAGCATCACCAACACATCAAGCGAGCCAGCGCGGAAGCAGAAGATAGCTGGACAAGCGCCATCACAAAATTTTGAATTGCCTTGGAAGTTGTTGTGCGATCTTAAATGAAGTCATTAAGATGAAGCGCACTTGTGTAATGTAAACGTACCTTGAGCCATTAGCTCTCGTCCTTAGTAGGTAGGAGGCATTTAAGATAGTTAATGCAGGTAGATAGAATTTAATTCTAGATTAGGCTGTTTGAGAGCGCAAGAGGGAAACGGGANTGTTTGAGAGCGCAAGAGGGAAACGGGATATAGACACCCTCATTGTGTATTGTAACATCATTGAATCAGGAAGAGAAGAGCAAGAGCACGCAAAGAGCTGTGTAAGAACACCCATGTACAGATATTTGGATTAATAAGAAGAGATTGATTCAAATTCGTGGTTTTGTGTTGTTCTCTGTGTATTGATGCTGAATGATATGCTCATGAATGTTTGCTTCCTATTATACATTTGATTTATATGATGTGTATATGATTTCATGTTTGAGTTTGAAGTCTGAAGGGAAGAAGGAATGAGTTTCAATTGTTTCTCTGTCTGAGCTAGAGTCCCTGCAAGGAGTGCAGTTGAAGTGTCCGCAAGGAGTGCATTGTCAGGGGGCTCAGGTAGTTTAACTTCTGTTCTCATTCACCCAAAGCTGTAGTTGGGCACAGGAGCTGTGCAAGGAGTACCCGGGCCAAGTGAAGTTTAGGGTTGTGAACCTAAGAAGGGGTTGAAGGACTGCTGCTGCAGGTGTGTGTAGAGTCAAAGATTCAACACTTGGAGGTTGTTGAATGTCTGTCGCAAGGAGTGCGTGAAAGGTCCGTTGAAGGATTCAAAGTTGTAAGAAGCTCAAGAAGGTAAATCCTTTGAATTTGTTGAAAGACAATGCATAGAAGTCGTGCCTTGAAGAGCTAAGAAAGTGTCGTAAGTTTATGCTGTAGATAGACAAGTTTCTGTGGAGGAACACTTGGTCCTTCGTAGGGATCAACAAGGAAGGACGGATGGAAGAAATTATCTGAGGATATTTTGCGAAACTCCGTGAGCCATTAGATCTTATAAAGGTGCAGGGGAGATACAATGATGTATTCTCGAGAAGTTAAAAGCTTAGGAGGGATAAAGCAGTTGATCAAATCCAGCCAGGTCCGTTGGATCACTCGCAGAATCGCCTATCAGGATTTTGTGAGGGGAAGAGTTGAAGGTTGGGAAACAGGAATCGTGAGATCATGAAACGCAATATCCTGATGGCTAAGGGAATAGTGTGAGCCACAAGGGTCAGAGTGGGAGACAAGTGGCACGAGCTATCGAAGTTTTGAAGCGAGAATTCCTGATACAATAGCATCCAGATTCATGATATTGTGAACTCGAAAATGCCGATGGAGTGAAGGACCGTTGAATAGTCAACTCGCATGTGCGTTGGGTTTTCATCATATTAGAAGTTGGAAGTCGGTAAAGTGAGTTGTTTGATATCGCGAGTGGCGAAATCGCGACAATAAAAGTTTCGAAGTAGAAGGGAAGGTCAGCGTTGACAGTCGTCAGGTCTCGAGGACTCGAGGGTACAATTCTGGACCACTGACCTCGCGAAATTGTGAAGTTCGATCCTCCGAGTGCAGAGAGGGGATCGTGCAAAATTTTTTGTGGGTGTAGATTTCCCGATAGGGAAATAGAGGAACATTAGAGTTCTTCGGGCTGAGGAAGAAGAAAAGATCCTGAGCTGACGTAGGCCTTCCGACCTTTGGGTTGTGAGGAAGGGCGTTGGCATCAACGTAGCTCTACCCATTGCAGTTGCACATGAAGAGTCCTCCTATTATCATATCGATGTTGTGGCCAATTTTTTTTAATGAATCCAACACATCTAATAACAATTTTAGGATATTCTGTAGAAATCCAATGCCACGATCAACATCAAGTACCATGCAAGTTTCAAGTGGGAGATAAGGTATGGTTTCAATTGTGGAAAGAGTGCCTCATAGGACCCCATTGGAATCTCCTCCCACTCCTATATGGTCCTTACACCATCACCAATGATATGGGTAAGAATTATTTTTTATTAAGTATTCCTCCTTTCCTTGGCATGCACCTCGATTTTAATGTGTACCTGCTTCAACCACATTTTCCACCTCTCCTAGAAACTTAGGACATGGTCAAGCACTTGGCCCCTATAGAACTCAATCCTTACTACATTGAGTGGGATATAGTAGATGGGATCATGGAAACTAATATGAAGGGAACCCACCAACAGGAAATCCAACTCTATCGGGTCATCAAAGCAGGACATCCTCTTCACCAGGGAAAGTGGCTCACCAGGAATTAGATTCAGCAGTAGTTTCCCCATATGATGGATGATATTAAAATAATGGGGACCATTAATTCCTAAGGTGTAAGGAATGATCCAGGTGGATACTGGTGTCCACCCAACTATTTCATTAATTCAGAATGGTTCCACATCTTGGTAGTTTTTATACATTTTTTCAGGTCCCAAACTTTAGAGGTCGTTTTGAGGCCCTATACGAAGTTGTTTTGACATGGAAGTTCCCAATAAATAGTTAAATACATTTATTGGGCCACTCATAATGTGTACTTCTCGACTATACCTTTCCAACAGGCTACTGAGCACTACAAACAAAGATCGTATGCAAAAGTAATGCTCCCAAGATGTTGATGTATCAACTAACCACATCGAGGCCCACAAACCTTTTGGTGTTTCATCTTCTAGGGTTAGGTTTTTATATTTTTTTTATTTTATCATTGATGATTTATGTTAAAATTCCTTTTCGGTCTTTTTTTAATCGTGTTCTTGTGAATGAGCGTAACCGACACATCTCTCTCTTCAGAGATAGGCTACCAACATTCTAGCTAGTTTATGTGCTTTGCATTTTATAGCGTTTGTATTCCATTCATTAATAAAATTTGAGTTAATTGTATTACTTTATTTCTTGCAATATCTTTGTGTTTTCCCTTGTTATATATCTCCCTTAATTTCATTCTCAAAATAATCCAGATAAAAAAAGTTGATCGGTTCTAGTATAAAGTTTGTATTGCTTTTCTTAAGAGAGAATCAACCAAGGGAGGAATCGACAAGAGTAAAGGAATCCCTTGATGGATGTACCAAAGAGAAGAAACGTCATCTAGGGGATTTGTTGCAGGTATTCAAAGGAGTGTTCTGGGATCCTAAAGGGTTTCCACCTAAGAGGGAAGTGGAACATGAGATACAATTCTTATTTGAATCCCCATTATTGAATATTCATTTATATAGACAATATGTTCTAGAAGTAGACAAAGTTAAGAAATAGTTGCAGCATGTGCTAGAACAGGAAGAAATTCGGCCAAGCACCTCACCTTATGGGTCACCTATCATCATAATAACCAAGAAGGATGGGACTTGGAGAATGTGTATTGACTACAAATATTTGAACAAGATCAAACTCAAGAATCAGTACCCTCTGCCTAGGTTCAATGATTTGTTAGATAAGTTGCAACATTCCAAGTACTTCACCAAGTTGGATATGAAATTAGGATCCCACTAGGTATGTGTTAAATAAGAAGACACCTGGAAGAACCCCTTCAAGACAAGGAAGCTTTGTATGAATGGTTCATCATGCCTTTTGGTTTATGTAATGCACCAATTACATTTATGTGATTGATGAATGATGTATTGTGTCCCTATTTAGATTCATTTGTAATAGTTTATTTGGATGGAATATTGGTTTATATCTCTACTTTTGAAGAGCACATTTCACATTTCATGTGTGTGTTAGAGACTCTGAAAAAGGAATCAACTACCGGATAACCTTAATAAATGTTAGTTTTATAAAAAATCATTGGTGTATTTGGGGTGCATGATTAGTGGAGGGGAACTAAAGATAGGTCCTATGAAGATGGATGCCATCATTAAGTGCCCAATTCGCAATACTGTCATTGAAGTTAGGAGGTTTGTCAAGGTAGTGCAGTACCTACAAAAGTTCATAGAATCCCTTTCAACAATATTTTTGTCATTCCATTTCATAACAACCAATGGTAAGAGTTTCCAGTGGGGAAAGAATCAAAAATTGTTTTTTGATTAGCTTATAAACAAAAGAGAAATCAAGCACCAGTTCTTGCATTACTTAACTTGCATGATCCTTTCGAATTGGAGATAGAGGAAAGTGGATATGCTATGGGAGTAGTCTTGATGTAGAGAGGTAAGACAATATGTTATCATTATGGAATGTTTCATTGGGGGGTCCTGAACTACCCTACATATGATAAGGAACTCTATGTCTTGTTCAATTTGTTAAAATGTAGAAGCATTATCTAATGAAAAATAAAATAATTATTCACATTGATCACCAACCACTATAGTATTTGTAGGCCTAGAGTAAGCTTCAATAAACCACACACTACAAGTGTAAGGGGAGGTTTTGTAACAATTTCTTTTAGATATATTTTGAAAAAATACACTAACAATTTTGATACTTACTACCCAACTTCCTTAAAAAAATTAAAAAAAATAGTCACAATGTAAAATTCAATGTAAGATTCCTGTAATATTATTTTTATTTTAGTGATAGAAAAAAATAATTATAAAATTTTAATTTACCTCGACATATCCTTTCTTCCTCTTCCCACAATAGTAGTACAATGGATCACCAATGAATATTCCATGTAGTATGGTCTAACACTTATGAAAACTAATAATATGAAATTGCCTTGCAATCACACTGAAAGGGATATTCCATACAATATGTTCTACCATTTCTAAATAATTATCAATATGCAATTGTAGTGCACATTTATAAATACTTATCATTATGAAATTGTAATGCACTCACACTATTAATAAGACCACGTATTGTTTTAATTGGTGATAATGGCACATGTATTTATTACATAGTTCACACTATTAATAAGATCACATGTTTTTTTTAAGGTGGTGATAATGTTACTTATTACATAGTTAAATTTCATTTAATTATTATAAATTTTTCTTTTCACCTTAAATATAATTAACAAGATAATGCTCATTGTGACATAATATAATATATTAATTAAAATTGTTATTTTATTATAAAAATTATGTAATAATAATTGGTAAGATTGAAAATTATATAAAATAGATTAAAAATGATCAAAGTTAATTATTAGATAATGCTCATTATCACATAATATAATACATTAATTTAATTTTTTTATTTTATTATAAAAAATTATGTAATGATAATTGATTGGATTGAAAATTATATAAAATAGATTAAAAAATTTCAAAATTAATTATTAGATGTAATTTAATTGGTTATAAAAATAAATGGTTACTGTTATCCCCTATATCTAGGGATAACTAGGAGATCATGTCTCAAGGCCCACATGGTCCTAGACATGGAGTACTGAGAGCGAGATTGACTTGAGCATGGCCCTGGAGGGACCATCTTTCTTCTTCTCAGCCAGACTTGTCCTGTCAGCAGTAGCAGCTTCCATCACTACCGGCCTGGCCTTGCATCAGAGAGGACTCTTGCTCCACGAGGTAATTGGTCCGAGTTAACATGGTATGTGTCATGTTTGATTGTTATAACCTTCTTATATATGCATTAGGTTCCTTTCATTTCGGACAACTGCATGGATCTTACACTAATCCACTTGACCATTGTTGGGGTGATTGATGGGGCA
>SNQJ01S0054276.1:213368-224923 GCA_010110895.2 Picea sitchensis | reverse complement strand
TCATTGTTGTCTTGTCTCGCAAGCAGGTGCCTCTTTTCTGTGGTTTTTCTTCATTTGACTATCTTCTTGGCGGTAATCTGTGAAGGGGAAACTAGCCTTAATCCTTTAAGCCTTTTCCTTTCAAAACCCCAGATTGCCAGGGATGTCTCCCTTGGGCTTAGCCACCCTAAATAGAAAGGACCTCCCCATTGTGGTGACATTGGGTGGGGTAGGTCCCTGTTTCGCCAGTTTGATCCTTATCCTTCAGCTACTTGACCTAAACTACAAACTGAGCGATAACAATGACAAACCTGAGTAGGAAAAATCTCCTTGTTTTGGAAGTTCATTTCGTTCTTGGCGAACCAAAAGGCCCATGCAATAGTAGAAGGCAAAGCCTTATGCTGTTTCACAGTTTGATCCTTTAACAATCTTTCCAAACAAATGACCAAAAAATCCCCTACCCATTCTCCTTTCATATCCGTCAAATTTAGAGCTTCACTCCAGACTTCTTTTGAATGACGATGCACTAGTAAATGATTATTAGTTTCATCACTATTTTTGCAAAGTATTCATCTGCCAAGCCCTTGCCAAGACCTCTTCTTACAATTGTCCCAAGTCAAAACTTTACTTGATAATGCTAGCCATAGGAATAACCAGGTTTTCAAAGGAGTTTTAGTTTTCCGTAAAGGCTTCCACCACCACTTCTTTTCACCCTATTCACCTTCCTTGAAACTAGACTTGTATACTAGCTACACGGTGAACTTTCTAGAAGAACTATTCTTAGACCATATAATTTTATCCTCTTCCTCCCTTAGCCTAATAGCACTGTGTTTTAGACTATATACATATTGGTTCCTTCCTTTTGCATCCACTCCTTGTAGATCTATTTGGGTAGCACTTTTCTTGCTTTGATTTCAAATGGAAGTAGTCTTTGTATCAGCTGCCTCTGCTAAACAGTGTCAAATGAGCATTTATTAGAGGCTCAAATAGCTTAAAATTCCTTGTGCAATCCATCCAAGGATCTTCCCCTATTCTCACTCTATACCCCTTCCCCACCCTTTAGGCCAACCATTTTCCTAGCATAGGTAATGCTTTAACTAATGCCTTCCAAATAATTGGAGCTCTTGAAAATGACTTTGCTGAATTTCTGATCCAGTTCTCCATTGACAAAGGAGCATTATACTTTACATACATCAGTTGTTTCCATAACCTACTTAGTTAATCAATCTCCACAGACTTTTTGCTACCAAGGCCTGACCAAAAAATTGAATGTTCTTTAGTCCCCATCTATTTGTTTCTTTTCGCTTTGTTAGCTTTTTCCACTTTACCAATGGAATACCTTCTCTTTCTCTTTTTCCAGTCCACAGGAAACTGAAACATTTCTTTCTGATTTTTCAAACATTCCTTTTAGGACATGTTACAACAAAATCTAGAACCCACAAAAGTGTTAAGTCCCAAGCACCGAGTTGTTAGCTTTGTGTAACTTAGGAAGGCTACCCATTGCCACCTCAGTAGCTCTTCCTCTCTCTTTAGGTTGGCTCTTCTCCAAGACAAGGGGGGTATCCCTAAGTTGGATTGCTAAGGCTATGTAGTGGAGGTTCTGTTGAATTTAATGCAGCTGCAAGAGCCATTCTCTCTGGAGGATGGCTTAAGACCCTAGTTGTGGACTAGGTCCCCCAGTACACTCCTGGGGTTCTTGGTCTGGGACCAAGCAGTCAGAGCCATGGCAAAAGACCCTTGTAAGGGCCCCTAGTAAACAACTGGGGTTCTTGGTCTGGGACCAAGCAGTTAAAGACCCTTGAGAAGTATATGGACATGTGTCACTAAGTAAACCTTTACTAAAACCCCCACCCTTGGTTTTTGAGCTTGAGTTTGTTTGGGGGTTTGTATTTTTTTTTTAGGGTTAATATAAAAAATATTTAATTAATATTAATTATAACATATTTAATTAATATTTATATTAATTAAATATGTTATTTCTAATTGTATTTTAATTATATTTTTTATTACCCTAACCCTAGCCTAAAAGTATAAATTAAGAACCCTCCCCCTACACCTACACACATTCATTCCTTTCTCTTCAAAGAAGTGGTGGATTGCTCCTTGAGTGCTGTGGCCTCTTTGTGACAGTGCTGTGGCCTCCTTGTGACAGTAGCTCAGCCTCCTTGTGACAGTAGCTCGGCCCCCCTTGTGACAGATCAGCCTCTCCATTATCTTGCTGCCAGGTCCCTGCTATGATTTGTTTGCTGCTGTGTGGGTGTTGAGGGTTCATGAATCTCTGCTGAAAGTGCTTTTGCTGCTGCCCTCCTTGATTGTTGCCAGCCGGCCCTCTCCTATAACCAGCGATACCTTCCTTGAAGTCTGCTGTCCCCTTCCTTAGAACAGATCTGGGATCTTGAAGGCCACGGCATCTTAGAAGGGTGGCTGGACCTTCTTTACAGACAGCCATCCCCTTTCTACTGACAGATTATTACATGTGTGAGGGTTTGTTGCTGTGTGGGGTTTTGGGTGTGAGGTTTTTCAGGGTGGTTTGACAGTCCTATACTTCTCTTGATAGAGATCTGACCCTTGAGGCAGATCCATGACACATAGACTTATCTGAGCATACAACAGTGGATTATTATCTCTCATATGTGTTATGCTTCTCTTCATTCTAGAGAGGTAAGGAAATCAAAAGGTAAGTTGCTTTTCACAGTCCTTGCATTGCTTATATTTTCTAGTCTAGATCTATCTACTGTACAAGTTCTGATATATATTTTCTAGTTCAGATCTGATTGTTTTTTATCATAAATCAGAAATTCTACTACAGTTCAGATCTATTTGCTTTATCAGTCAAGAATAAATCTATAGCTTAGATCTGACTCAGAAATACTTCTCCAGTTCAGATCTGATTGATGTGATCATAAAATAATAAATCTTTTGTTCATATCTAACTCAGAGATTAGATCTGTTTGTCTTGCTTACTCAGAAATAATTTTATGATTTAGATCTACTTTCAGTTTTACTGTTTTACTACATTTCTGATCTGATTTTGGTTTAGCCTTTTATGCCCTTGCTGGCCTGTCTAATAGAAAAATTTAAAAAGAAAAGCTTGTTCTATTTTCTTTTCTATTTCTAACAGGCTCTAGGTGATATATGGAGAGTAAGTCTTAACAAAACATACGTTGTAGCATATGAAAAAAAATGGAAATGGGGAAGAGGATATGGGAATGGAAGGAAAGGAAGAAGAGGGAACAAGTAAATGGGATGATATGGGACCAGTGGCTATCAATCTATGGGCTAATCGAGTCATGAAATGTTGCATGAATGAACTAGTGTGTCACAATCAACTACTTTGGATGGCTATATGGTAGAAAAGGCTAATTTACCTCTTTCAACCCTTGGGATGAAAGAACTTGTTGATACATTCATCATTTGGGTGTGTACTTAAGGTGAAACGAACCGATTTGATGCAATTCAACCTCAAGTGTTTGCTGGAAATTACTGTGTGAAAACTTAATCTTGGAGAGCTAGGGGTGCTACTCATCAAAGAAATTTGAAGGTGCTGTCATATTAGGCTGAATTATAATTCCATTTCAGTAACTAATTTATTAGATGAAGGAAATAAAACAGAATTATTACAGCAAGGAAAGCAAGAGGGAGAATCTCCTCACATTACTTTACTCCTAAATGAAAAAAGAATTCATTAATAGGCCTTCAAATTGAAATGATAGCAAGAGGTCATGTACACATAATTAACAACAAAATTTAAGTGCATGTACATAACCATACTACAAAGGAGATCAATACCTCACTTCTTCATTAGTCTTCAAGAATTTGATATACAAGGGAGCTCCACATCAATCATCTCCAAGCTCTACAATCTCCTATCACCTCTCCTTTTCATAATCCTCCAATTGCCAATTCCATGATGTGTTAGACATGCGAAATAGATAAATGTGGAATGTATTCATTAATGATACGATACAGATATAAATACATAATGATGTGATCTTTGGATTTGGATTCCAAGGTCTCTTTGTAATGTCCCCATTTTTGGATTCCTTTACTCTGCAGTTGTAGATGACCTTATGGCTTTATGTCAGCCTGACCAAAGGGGTAATTTGAGGTTAACAGTGATCTCGGGTGGTTTGGAGGAGTTATGTGATGCTTTTAGAGGTCTTCTTATCATCTTCCATCATCGTGATCATTCCTGCGCATTCAGATTTCGATTCCATTGCATTTCGACCGTTCCCGTAACTTGAGAGTATTAATGGGCATTATTTAATGGATTGCATTAAGGTTGTCATTTTAACAATTTATCTAAGAGGGGTACCTTGGTGTAATAGCTTGTTGGAACTGGGATGAAGAGCTCTAAATGGTGGAGAGGATAAAAAGTGACTTTTAGTGCCCAAAAATGCTTTAAAGTCAAAGAAATCACTTTTTGGAGTAAAAGGGTTAATATATTGATAAAGTAATTTTACTAATGTCAAATTAAAAAGTCGCTCAAGTGTATAAGGGTAAAAGGGTCAGCAAAAGAGTGAACGAGGAAATAAAAGAGGAATGAGGGTGCCCTCTCTCATATGCATTGTTATTTTCTAAAAACGAATTTGAGAGAGGTCTTGTGGCTTTGGCTCTTGGGACGAAAAACCCTAGAGAGAGAGATTAGTTTCGGTGGTGAGACCATCCACCCTAGCTGGTCGTAGAGAGAAGATCATTCAGATCTTTTCATTGTGCTTCATTGTGGCTGAGTTTCTCATCTTGGCAGTTGAGTTTCCTCACTTGGTGGCTGAGTTTTGCTTTTATGAGGGCCGAGTTCTTGTTGGGGAAGGTCGAGCTAAGTTGTGGCTACACTTTTTGAGTTTGGGGGTCGAGCTACTCCCTTGGGGGTTGTATCTTCTTAGTTGGAGGCCGAGTTTGCTGAAGAAACTGAGATATCTCCTTGCTGGGGGAATTTCCTTAAGGTTGGGTGCTTTCCTTTGAGGCTAGATAATGATACTTTCTTGCTGGGCGCATTACTTCAGCAAGGGACCGAGAATACTACTGTTTGGGGGCAACTTTATTTCCAGAATCAATTTTGTTTATTGTTGCATCTATTTCTGTGTGGACAAACCTCATTTGCTAGAGGAAGGGGCCGATTTCTATTGCAACAGATACATATTATCTTGTGGGTATTAATTGTTGAGCTTGTGGACATATTTGGTAGTCAACTACATGCACATTCATCTCAGAAATTGCAGAGACAACCCATAAACAATATATCAGGTTCCTCATATTTTGTTATTGCACTCTTTGTTGAGTTTTTCAATGTATATCAACTGTGACAAATGCAATAATGCAATAAAGGTATTTGAGTTTTAGTATTGGTACTTCATTGTAAGTCCCAGTTGGAATTCAAAATATAAATAAATTGTTTGATAGAATGCTCGTGTTCAAACTGTTTGACGAAATGTCCACAGTGTTAAACTAAGTAAAAATCCAGAAAATTTTTAGTGGGGACATTACACTCTTGGACTCCCGACGTTAGTTACACTATTACCTGACCTTTCACATTTCGTCAAGTGAGGAATACCGTAACCCTAAGTGGATTAGGTTTCCAACATTCCCCCCCTTAATCCAAAGAGGTGTTTGTGAGTCCAAGGTGAGAGCTGAAATCTGAAAGTGGACAGCTGAAATATGGAAGTGTGCAACTGCTGATGGCTGAATGTGCTCTCTGAATCTGGTGGTTTTGGGATGACCACAAACTGAATGTATAGCAGAAGTTGATGTCTTCTACTAAATGGTGATGGTGGTTTAAGGAAGACCACAAACCAATCTAGTGGTTTAAGGATGACCACAAACTCTGGAACCCTGCTCTAGGCTCAATGGTTCTCAAAACATTTCCTAAGTTAGCTAGAAGCTGAAGCTGATGTCTTTTTCTAATTGGAAGTGCTCTCGAATGTTGGTTTAAAGATGACTATAAACTATTGTCTAGTAGAAGCTGCAAGTCTTCTACTATGTAGAGGTTTATAGAAAACCACAAACTGTTGTCTAGCAGAAGTTGTAGGCCTTCTACTAAGTGGTTGTTTAAGGAAAACCACAAACCAATCACGCTTGCTTGTTTCTCGACTGATAGGACTTTGAAACTGGAAGCCTGACTGTCAATCGCTGATGTTGTTCCCCCTTGTCAGAGTCAAGGTGAGAAGATGCAAATCCTTTCACTGCAAGATGTGTCAATACTTGAGAATGGACTTGTCGGTATGACTGACATATCTTGTTGGCTATTGATGACCATCGCCAAGAAGGGATCCACCCATAGTGGTTCTTTAAACTTGCAGTTTTCTTATGGTTAAAACATCTGTTTGAAGGATGATTCTTCTTTCATCAATGCTCGCAAGGATGAAGATCGAAGCATCGATCTTCAACGTGGCCAATTTGCTGACAATGTTGGCATATCAAAATCTGCTCTTGAACTGGAGCATGTGAATGTGAACCATCTTGTAGCAATCCAACACTATCTTGTAGCAATCCAACACTATGGAACTGGATTGGTTTGGTGTAATCCGGATTATGAAAGGTGATATCCTTTTCATATCCAATATCGGTTATGTGCTTGTTGTACCCGATTTCTTCCCCTCGGCCCAATCAAGCAAGTTTTGAAACACGAGGTGGCACCAATTGATCTAATAATCCAAGGGCAAAATGAACTAGACCTTCTTTGAATTGGAAATATGCACAAGTTAGTGGAGAAAACCCTAAGTTTCATGCACAAAGAATATGTACGGGAATGATGCACTCACAAGGAGGAAAACCTAACTCTCGCAAGGAATGGTAGGTAATCACGCACATAATTTGTCAGACAAGAAGGTAGAGGGACTACACATAGGTAGGCAGGAAGGCCAGAAGCACAGGCAGGGAATCATCTAGAGAAGGTAGAAGCTAGAGGGATGTTTTCTGCATGTATATGACACCAAAGTGTGCGCTCAGAAAACCCTAACGTACAAAGAGAGATTTAACGCAGATTAGCAGATTGGTGGAGGTGTTTTTGTTTGGGAGAGACAGATATGCAGGTTGAGGATGACAGACTAGCAGGCAATGGAACTTTTCTGCAGGAGGAAAGGAAACACTCAGGCAAACAAGTGGACAAGATTGCAGGCATAGGGGCGTTTTCTGGATGTTATGGAGAACTACCATAACTTATTTCAGGTCATAAGACTTTGGCTCTAATGCCACTGTTAGACATGCAAAATAGATAAATGTAGAATGCATTCATTAATGATATGGTACAAATATAAATACATAATGATGTGACCTTTGTATTCGGATTCCAAGGTCTCTTGCACTCCCGACGCTAGTTACACTATCACTCGACCTTTCACATTTCATCAAGTGAGGAATACCGTAACCCTAAGTGGATTAGGTTTCCAACAACGATGAAATGGAGATAATCTCCTCTTTATATAGAGGGAAATTTATCTCTCTTACAATAAAATACATTATTTGCTAACTAACTCCATGACAAGTCAAACAATAATAAAATAATGGAGTAGTTAAGCAACATCCTCTAAAAATAGAAAAAGAAGGTGGGGTGCCTCCTCTAATGAGTGGTTGGCCATGTTAAGTGCTCCATTAAATGGTAAAATAATGCCTCAATAGTGTGCCACCCAAGATGCATTCATGCAAATACCATAAAATATTCTTGACATGGGAGAGTGCTCCATAACCACCATCCCGAAATAGCAAGTGGTCCACAAGATGCATGAGCAAGTGTGCAAGATGCCAACTAGATGGAGCGCTCTACAAGAAAAGCTTAGTCAAGCCTCCAACAACTTTCTCAAAATAGAAAGATTCCTCATGGGCTCTTTCTCCAATGTGCATCCAAATAAATAAATAATATTCAAGGTAGTTACAACTCCTCAAGACTTGTGCAAGGAAGGAGTCAACAACAATAATTAATTAATCGCCAACCAACTCCATGGATGAATGTGCAAGATGAAGTAGTCAAACCCCAAAATAGTAAGTGGGCAACCTCCATCAAAACAAATCCAAGGAGATAAGGGAAGATTATGGTTTTAACCATGCCAAAGCTCCATGAAATAAATAAATATACACCTTCAAGAATAGCAAGACGTGTCTCCACAAGTTCTCTCTCCAAGGATATGCCCAAATATAGTAAGATGATGAAGTAAATGCATGTAATGTGCCACCTTCCCCCTTCAAGTGTGAAAAGAAAGCTAGTGAAGTAGGGTGCCCAAGCTATTAATGTTAATTTGGATAAATTAGATTAATTTAACCATTGAATAGTTAAATCAACCTCAACATTTGTGCACAAAGGTTAAATTCTCAAATATAACCATAGCTCCCCTCCAATTAGTCACCAACAAATTAAATCACCATGAACATGTGTGCCAAAGAGGGATGCACCCTAATAAAGTGTTGTACCATGTAGATAAAATATGTTCTCCCTAGCATAACCCTACCATGATAACAACAAAACATAAAGCCCCACCTAAGGTGCATTACCACTAAGGGATTATTACATCAAAAGTAATTATCCAGCCTAGGAAAAAGGTTAGATCATCATCAAATCATATGTAGTACTCCCCTCTAAATCAAACTTAGGAAATAACACATCAATGAGGGTACTAACATCATTAAACACATTCCCCCCTGAGTGATGTCTAGTACATGTTACATCATAAAGTTAAATCATCTAGGAAAATCCCGCAAAGGAAACATGAATCATTCCACCATAGCAACATCATTAGAGAAGGGGACATAAAGAAGTGCTAACCCATCCAATTATCAAGTCTGTTCCCCATCACACATCCAACACATGAGGACCATGTAGAACACCCCATCCTAGTGACACCAACATCATACATCAACCCACCAAGTCTTAAGGAAATATCAACAACAATATCATGAAACATCTACCTCCTACCACCATCATCATCTAATCCCTTGGGGGGGCTTGAACCATCATCCATATCCAAGATAAGCACATATACCAAACCACCATAATGAGATAGTATGCTCTGCATCCATCAAAGTGCAATCAAGGGGTGATCAACAAGGCAAGCACATGAGGGAAGATTGCCAAGCAACAAGCACAATCATCCAACCAAGGAGAAGTGAGACTCCCCCGACCAAAGAGATCCATCAAATGATATGATGCCATGAAGATGAATCCCTCCAAGTCGGTCCACTAGCTCCAAGGAATCGGCAACAAATTTTCATTAATGTGATAAAAATCACAAAGTGGAACCTCATACAATATGAGGTGTAACATGACATATGCTAAAGAATGCCAATATATTGGAATTGATTCTAGCATTGATTTGACCAAGGTCAACCTTCCTCCCCTTGATTGATAACCATCTATAGCACTAGTTAGTGACCTTGCCTTCAATTTTTTTTTATAAATCCAATTCCAATCTTTGAACCTATAGTCATTAGGTTTTAAATAGAAACTTAGGGTAGTTGACCCCATTGTCGAAGGGAGAGGTATTAAAGGTCAAAATTTGAATAACCTGTCTTTCTTGTTCCATCTCCAAACCATAGAATGATATTGAAGATTTGTGAACTTTCACTTCCATCTCCGTAGCTTTACTGTATAAGTCTAGAATTTCTTTGTACCTTTCCTTATTTAGCCTATGCCAAATAGAGTAACATCATCCGCAAATAGTATATGAGAAGGGGTAAGAGAATTCCCTAATTTAAAGCCTTTTAGGATCCTCCCCTTTAAAAATATTCACCATCCTACTTAACCCTTCAACAACCAATAAGAAGAGGAAAGAGGGCACAGGACAACGCTAAGTAAGCCCCCTGGAAGGATAGAAAAATTTAGATGCTGAACCATTGATCAATATTGCAAATGAAATTGAAGATAAGCAACCCATAAGCCAATTTAAAACTTCTGAACTCATTTCGATATGTCTTAGCACTAACCTAAGGTATAACCAATTTACCTTATCATAAGCTTTAGCTAGATCTTACTTCATCACCATAGTTGACATCTGTTTTACCTTTATGGAATGGAGAACTTCTTTTGCTACTCCTATTGATGTTTGTAACATCAGACAAGTACTTCCACATTGGTTTTGTGTCTAACATGTGGAAGTCGTCATTAATACCTCTCAAGACTTAGGAAATTCACTTTAATAAATTGTTATTAAAGTGAATGCCTTTTTATAATTAATCTGAGTTTAATTTAATTAAATGCCTAAGTATTTGACATTAGTGAATTAAATTAAATCCTAGCCATTGATTTAAAGTGTTGATGAGATCTTATCTCAGCCATTGATCACTTTGGAGATCTAGGGTAAACTCAACATTATAAAAGGCAGCTAAGGTGAGGCTAGGAGACACACACAGAGTGAGATAGTGAGATCTCATTGTCTTGGGTGGAGAAGGACTTTCAGCCAAGTGTGTAGGGGCAAGGTCCGAGGAAGGGAGCAAGGGGCAACAAAGGAAGTAGCGGCCAACAAGATCGAAGGGTAGATCTTGAACTGTGATAGGCTATTCTTTCTGTTTTGAATTTTTACTCAGGTGGGCCATTATTCTAGGACGGGAGCCCAGATTTTATAATAACAAAATCATCGCAGTATTAGTTTTCCCTTAGGGGTTTTTCTAGGGGTATTTACCCAGAAATTACGTGTGTAAATGTGTTTGGTTTCCTGTTTTTCCTCTGCTGATTTATTTCTGTAAATCGTTAAAACTTAGTTGTGTTTTTTATTCAATAAATATGCGTAATAAGTTTATTAAAACAAGGTATTTGCTAGGAAATAGATTGCCGGGTGTTGGGTCTAAAATTTAACAACTCCCACTACATCATGAATTTGTCTATTATGTAGGATAGATACCATACTATTCTTCTGAGATGAAATTAGAGAAAACTCCTTTGAGCCTATTAGCCAGTCTTTGCTATTATTTTGTACACTCTATTACAAAGAGAGATTTTCCAATAATCATCGAACACTTCAGGGTTATTTCTTAGGAATGAGATAAGATAAGATAATTTTATTAATGTCCTACTAATGACCACAAAATTAGGTCAAAGAAGGAGTACCAAAAGGTCTCCTATAAAAGGCAAGATGCGGAAAAGTAAAGTAAAGTAGGGTGGAGAAGAGAGTGAAATCTAGGTTGAGCTATGAGCAACCCTTGACTTCGGGCCCAGAAACCTGCTCTGAAGTGGAGATGTACAGCAGGAGAAGATCCAGTAATGAAAAGAACCAAAAGTAATGAAACAAGTTTTTCATGGAATAGACCCATCTCTCCTATCATTCGAGGCCAAATAAAAGAAACTAAGTATAGTATGATGTCTAGAGGGAGAGCCGGTGGGTTACCTAGATCGTCCGCTGCGCTGTTGTCTGGAAGAGGTAGTTCGCCGTTGAGGCTTGGGGGATCTCCTCCTTCTCCTAGGGAGGGATCTGATGTGGTCATGTTGTTGAAGTCTTGTGGGAGGGGAATAGGTCCTGTTATCGCACGGTTTGTAGGAAGGGTTTAAGTAGCTTGAGTCAAGGCTTAAAACCGGCGTAACAGGAGCTTCCCCACCCACTGTCACCTCGATGGGGGGCTCTTTCTATTTAGGAGGGCTAGTCCAAGGGAGACGTCCC
>SNQJ01S0054276.1:174338-194933 GCA_010110895.2 Picea sitchensis | reverse complement strand
ATTTTCATGTACGGCAACAATGACATTTTTTTTTTCCTGTGAAAGATGCTCTCTTCAGCTTAGCTCTGATTCCATGTTAAAGTTTCTGCTATTATTAGGTTACTTTCAATTTACTAGATAACAATAGCATAGACAGGATCACTGAGAGAAACACAATCACAAGAGTACACAAGCATTTATCCTGGGAAACCCTCAAGGGGAAGAAACCCCAGCAAAACTTCCTTAATTTAGATAGCCAATACAATGCCAAGATAATGAACTAGACAACAGAAAATATCCAACACTAAGCAACACACCTCTCTCTCTTCCTTCTTCCAGCAACCGGCAACTGCAGCTTCCTTCAAAACTTGCGCACTAGATGAGTGAGCTGAGTGTGTGTCTAAATGAGGCGCTGGCCTCTCTTATTTATACAATTCTGGCACATGTGGAAGTGTCTCTTCATTGGGAGGGTCGAATTCTTCTTTTGGGTGGTTATAACCACTTTTAATATATTCTGGGGCCGACTTCTTATTTAGCCTATTACAATTAGGGTTTGACCAATCCGCAAAAGGGGATTTGGTCATTTACAATACCCGACATGATCAATCCACTAAGGGGATTGATCTAATCAATAATAAATATATTTTATCTTTATCCACAAAAGGGGATAAGAATATTCTTTGCAGTTACACAATATTTTAACAAGAGGATCATAACTGTATAGGACTCTGAAAGGAGACATACCTATGGACATGTGGTAAGTGGTATTGTAACAATATTCACCCAAGTGTAACCACTTAACCCACGCTCTATGTTTCCCTGTCACATAGTTCTGAAGATATCCTTCCACCCACTTGTTGACTATCTTAGTTTGGCCATCTGTTTGTGGATGATAGCTAGTGTTGGAGTTAACTTTGAACCAACTAGCCGAAATAGCTCCTGCCAAAATGTGCTCATGAATCTACTGTCCCTATCACTCACAATAGTCTTGGGCAGTCCATGCAACCTGAAGACTTCCTTGAAGAATAAATCTGCCACTTGAGATGCGCTATATTCTATGGATATGGCAAAAAAGTGAGCAAACTTGGTCAAGCGATCTACCAGCACAAAGATGCAATCCTTACCCTGTGCCCTAGGCAAACCTGTAATGAAATCCATAGATATACTTTCCCATTTGTGTTCTAGAATGGGAAGAGGTTGTAATAAACCCGTTGGATGGGTGTGCTCTTCTTTATTTTGCTGGGATGTGGCGCACTCTCTAATGTGGCGTGCAACATCCTCCTTAAGGCCCTTTCAAGAGAATCTTTCTCTAATCTACCTATAAGCCTTGAGGAGCCCTTGATGCCCTGTTAATGGTGAGTTATGGAATGTTTGCAATACCTTCTCCTTGAATTTGGATTTTGGAACCAAATAAATCCTCCCCTTATAATATATGATGCCATCCACAATCTTGTACCTATCATCTTGGACCTGACCATCCATCAACTCACATGCAAACTTAGTTTTTGAATATTCTACCAAAAGATGCGATTTCCAATCAACTAATATCTCTGACATGGAATAGGATGAAATTCTTTTGGATAAGGCATCTGCTACCACATTGATTTTCCCCTTGACAAACTCTACGTCAAAGTTATAAGCTTGGATCTTACTCACCCACTTCTGTTGCCTCTCATTGAGGTCCTTCTGCTCTAGAAAGTACTTGAGGCTCTTATGATCTGTCCTGACCACAAGAGCGTCTCCCACCAAGTATTGTCTAAATTTGACTAGAGCATGCATTATAGCTAGCATCTCCTTGTCATAAATAGTGTATAGTAGCTCAGGCCCTCTTAGTTTTCAGCTTTCAAACGCAATAGGATGCCTATTTTGCATGAGTGTAGCTCCAATTCCCTCACTTGATGCATCACACTCTAAAATGAATGGATGGGAAAAATCTGGTAAAGATAGTACTGGGCAAGTACTCATTACCTTTTTCATTTTGTCAAAGGTCAACTGTCCTTCATTACTCCACTTGAATGCGCCCTTTTTGGTCAAATCACTCAATGGCGCGCAAAGCTGAGAGAAACCTTTAACGAACCTCCTGTAATAGCTTCAAATTGCAAGGAATCCCTTGAGCTCTGTAAGTGTTTTAGGTATGGGCGAATTTAATATGGCTTGGATTTTCTCCTGGTGAAGTTGCACCCCTTGTGCCCCAATGATGTGACCTAAGTATAGAACTTCAGTCATCCAAACTCACATTTGGACTCTTTGGCATACAATGATTGTTCTTTCATGATGCTCAAGGCCTCATCCACATGCTTGAGATGATCTTCCCATGTCTTACTGTATATCAACAAATCATCAAAGAAAACTAGTAGGAATTTCCTTAAAAGTTTGTTGAATATATGGTTCATGCAGGATTGAAAGGTGGTTGGCACATTGGTTAACCCAAAAGACATGACTAGGAATTCATAATGTCCATAGTGGCATCTGAAATTTGTCATGTGTACATCATGTTCCCTCATCTCGATCTGATGGTATCTGGAGCGCAAATCAATCTTGGTGAAATACATTGTGCCATGTAACTCATCCAATAGCTCATCTATCCTGGGAATGGGATACATGTTTTTGATGGTTTTCTTATTCAAAGCCCTGTAGTCAATACACATGCACATGGTACCATCCTTTCTCTTGACCAATACAACTGAAGATGCAAAAGGGCTGGAACTTGGCCTAATATGTCCCATGTCCAATAACTCTTTGATAGCTTTTCCTATTTCATCCTTGAACTTCTTGGGGTTCCTGTATGGTGTAGTGATGACTGGTTTGGCTCCTTCTTCCAACTCTATGATGTGCTCAAATCACCTATTCGGTGGTTGCCCTGGGGGAATAGGCCCAAAAACCTTCCTATGCTTATCAATTATCCCTTGTATGTCGCATGAATAAGAATGGTGCTTTTCTTGAGTGTTTTGAGTGACAACCAAACACTCTACTGCATAAGCCACGTCCCCATGCCTAAAAATTGCTTCCATACGCTTTGTTGAAACCACCCTAGGTGAATTTTTTGTCATTCCCTTCAAGGTTACCCTCTTTCCTTCTTCACAGTTGAAGGACATCTCCATGGTCTTGTAATTAGTGGTAATGGGTTCCAAGGTGCTAAGCCATTGAACTCCCAGTATCACATTAGTATCTGGAAGATCCATCACATAGAAATCCTGAGTTAGACTATGCCTACCCAAGGTGAGGCTCATCTGGGGAATATACCTGCCACAAGGCATGGTGCGCCCTCCTGCTACCTCCACCAAAAATCCCTAAAACTCAATAGTGGGTAAATGTCTCTTGTTCACTAAGGCAACATCAATGAAATTATGGGAAGCCCCTCCATCAATAAGCATTGTGACTCCTTTCCCTTGGAGGACTCCTCTTATCCTGAATGTACTAAACCTTTGCACCCCACTAATGGATGGTATAACAGCCTTCTTAATCCCCGGTTTCTTGCGCACTGTCTCCTCTTCACCATCCTCTTGTGTGTGTTCTTCTTTTGTTTGAGCTACCTCCATATTTTGGAGATGTCCAACCTCATCTTCCTCCTCTTCACTACCTGAGAGTACCTCAATGTAATGTATTTTTCCTTTCCCCATACATCTGTGTCCTGGTTCCCAAGGCTCTTTGCAAGTATTACAGAGTTGTTTCCTTCTCAACTCTCTTATGGTAGCTTCATCCAGCCTTCCCTTACTTTTATCTGTAGTTTTTGACTCCCTTCCTCTTGGAACAAGAGGTGGTCATGGAATGAATTTGTTCTTCTGAGTTGCCCCTGCCAAATCCCTGGTTTTCCAAATCACATCCTGTAAATTGGTGGGCATAAAATCCTTGACCCATCCACGCAAGGGCTTTGTTATCCCTTCAGAAAAAAGCATCAATAATCCAGATTCTGATACATTAGGGACCATCACTACTATCCTTTGAAATTCCTCTATGAATGCTTCAGCCAATCTTGTTTGCCTAATTTGGGTGAGCTCTCTGAATGGAAGTTCTGGATCATCATGATCAAATCTGTCCATGAGCCTCTGTGTGAATTCCCTATAGGAAGTGATATGCTCATGCCCTAGTGTGGTCATCCCATGGAACCACCACTCATGGACTTTACCTTCCAGATACAGTGTAGCAAATTTGATGGCATCCAACTCCATCATGGTTTAGTTGCAGGTATGCATCCAACTTTTGAACCCAAGCCTTGGCAGATGCTTTAGCTGATCCATCAAAGGATGGAATCTCCATCTTTACTCCCTTGCGCCCTAGATCAGAATATCCCCTATGAAACTCCTTGGGTCTTCCTCTGAATTTGATTCCACGATACTTTGAAAGTGTGACCTGCCTCTTGAAACTTGCGCTTAATGTTGCATACTCTCTTTCGTACTGTTCAAAGTGTCTTCTATCCCCATGTGACCCTACAAATCTTGTTGACGTGTATCCAAGAAACTAGGCATGTAAGGCTTAGGTGTTTCTCTACTATTACCTAGCATCTTGTTATGTGCACCACCAATTAAGCTTTGCCCCTCATAGTGGGTCCGGTGACTAGTCTCTGTGTAATTCCCTTCTCCTCCATGGGATCCACTAGCCCCATTGTTACCCCCATTCTTTTGAGGCTCTCTACCATGAGTCATGTGAACGAGAAGATATGTGATATTATATTTCCCTTCTTTCGGGGTGGTGTTTATATCTGTCAAGGTCGTTTTGAGCTCGTTTTGTCCCCTTGACAAGTGCTCTTGTGTCTCTTGCATGTGATGTTGTAAGTCAAACTTTGTCCTATCAACGGAGCGCTTCATTTCCTAAAACATGTTCGTCCATACTTTCTTATCATTGCCATCCTCTATTTCATGTCTCTCCCCCATGTTGTCTTCTATCTCTTCTCCCTCTGGTGACTCTGGTAAAGGTTGTCCTCCTCGGCCTCTCCTTCTAGTCATCAATTTAATCATCGGATGGCAAGGATATTTTCTCTAATACCACTATAATGTTCCCAAGTAGAACTACCAGGAACTTTGGGGTTTATTGCTTGTCTGTTTGTGGTATTTTTGTCAAATAGTTTGTCGTTGGCCTTCCAGAGTTGCGTTGGGTTTGAGTTTAGGGGGTTTTGCAGCAAATAAATGATTTATATGGAGCAACAACAAATAAACAACAAGATGCAAAGAGAATAACACAAGGAAATAGCCACCAAACTTCAAATCTGAATTTTATTTAATATATAAGTTGACCTCAATACAAGAGATGTACAGATCTAGAAAAGAAGATATGGAAGTTGTGGTTGAAGGCACCTCCAAAATGCAATGCAAGAGAGATATTTAGACCCTCCTGGACCTCCAATGGCTGCATGCAAAGTCTAACGAGATCAATTTCTTTCCCTTCTTCAAGACTGGTGCATTTCCTAGCTGAGTTGCGCCCTCCCTGGCTGTAGAAACCCAAGGAAATTCAGCCTCTCAAGATTTGGCCTCCAAACCCCTCTAAATAGTTGTCAATCTATAGATTTGAAGATGGCAAACTCATAAGAAGAGATTCCTTGGTTGTAGCTACAAATCCGACCCTCCTAAGCTCTGTATCTCCCAGGACAAGTGCACCCTCCTCAGAAATTCGCCTAGCTTGAGTAATAAATCAATATGCAGAGATAAACCCTCAATGAATAATGAGAAAATGCGCCCAAGTGATGGAAAACACCTCTGTAACAAGATCTACTTCAGATCCCCAATCTCCTAGCCAAATCGAACTCCTATTCCTTCAACAGTGCGCCCCAAACCTACAGAAATACTCCAGATCTGCGCCCTTACTCCACAATCCACCACTGAAAATGTTCTGGACTGAATAGAATGGTGAGGGTGGGATCTTTCACCACCTTGGCCAAGCTTGGATCGGGAACAGAGGAATCTTTCACCTCCTTGCTGATCTCTAGGGTTTGTTGACTCAAAACCCTCAAAACGTCTAAGCTACAGAGCTCAAGATGCAAAGTGAGAAATGTCAAGAATAAGGAGTGAGGCGCCCTCCTTTCCTTTTCTACCCCTAGCTTATAATTTTCATTTGAATTATTTAATTGGCTTCTAAGGTCATTTGCTTTATTTTCTCAACTTAGCCAATTAGCTTGTATTTTCCTTTTTGCTGAAGTCACTTTAATAATATAACTTTAACACCTCAGTAACCCTTTAGCCCCTTACTCCCCTTTTCCAATGAGACTATAGCCTAGGGGGAACAACTAGACTACTAAGTCTCCCACGATTCCTGTCACTTGGAAGGGGACATTACAGAAGACTTAAACTCAATGATGAGAACATATATAAGCCTATTCCCTAGAACAAATATGAAATTCCAAACACAAAGCATTGTGTACAAAGAACCTCTCATCCCACAACTAGTAGTAAAGGTTATTAAAAAGATTGAGGAAAGAGAGGGGCCCTCATCTTCCCGTAAGAGTTTCCTTCATGCCACGAATAGATCTTATGTGCCACACGTTGCGAGGAATTAGCAAACACGTCACAGTCTCCATAGCTCACGTTCCCCTTCTCATCAAACTACGGAAGCATTTAATCAGGGAATGTTTTTGCCATTGGTTTCAAGTGGGATTTGTTCATCACTCAGACTCGACATCCTCTTCACAGGTGCAATACAGAGTTGGATCTCCATGAGCAGTACAAATCTCACGTCGTCCTTTGTCGTCTCCTCAGCGGGGACACAATCATTTCCCTTTATGGCGTCATCTTTCATCTCCAGGGACTTATTAATCGACTCTTTGTTCATGATTCCACAAGATGATGAGTTAAATTCACTGGATCTTATTCATTGCTTACGAGATGTCGACTACAAGACAGACTTGATACAACAGCTGGATATTTGGGCGCATTCAGTTTGGGTGTTCGCTGGTGCAGTTATGTGGAGACGATCCAAAGAGCCTTGCGAATGTCAGGAGTGTGTATTAGGAAGAATGCAACAACAATTGCAAGCCCAGACAAGTGAAATTGAGGAGCTTCGCAATACATCTACGCAATTGACCCGTCAACTTCAGGAACAAGAGCTCTGTCACAATCAAGAATTGGCAATAGTGTTGTGAGTTGTTAACATGTTAACAGGAACACTAGCCATATCAGGTCCATTCGCAGGCACCTGGCACATCCTCCTCAAGGCGTCTCAACTCTGCCACAACCAGAGGAATCGGCAAAATTGCGGGCATCCAATGAGTTGATCTAGCCAATTCAACGCCAATCTGTCCAAGCAGTGATGGTTGTAATGCAGGCAAAGGAGCAAAGCTTGGTTCGAGAATGGGAGCTGGCAAATCCAAACCAGGTGGACACAACCTTACACCTCAACTAGTCTAGATAATGCAGTCCAAAATTTTGTTTCTTCTTTTCACATATGTAGCCATTTATACATGGCAGTTTTGTATAAGCCCTTATTTGAATTGGGACAAATCTCAGATATGCAGAAAGACAAGGGAGACAATAATCTACTGTATAAGCCTTCCTCATTGGGCATTGTTATCCCCTAACCTAGGGATAACTAAGGAGATTATGTCTCGAGCCCCACAAGTCCTAGACATGGAGTACCGAGAGCCAAATCGACTTGAACATGGCCCTAGAGGGCCCATCCTTTAATTCTTCAGTGCCTCCACTTTGTCAGCAGCAGCAGCATCCATCACCTCGGCCTGGTACTGCAGCAAAAATGGATCTTGCTCCATGAGGTAATGAGTCTGGGTATCATGGTATGTGTCACTATGATCCTCAAAACCTTTGAATATGTGCATTTAATTATTTTTGTTTCTAACGGGTGCTTGGATCTTCTGCTTTTCCACTTGACCACACCTTGGGGGAATGACAGGATGCCCTAGTAAGTTGGTTCCCATAGGGTTTTAAGTTGCCACTAGGGGGATTTATGAAAGGACATCATCTGCTCCCACCATACTTACCACTTTCCATCCTTTTCCCGCTCATCCATCCCATTACACTAGTCCGGGCATTGGGTTGGCCAAATATCTAAGGGTTGTACCTTACCTTGTGGGAAGAAGGGGCTAAAGGCCCAGAGGGTAAAAGTAGCTGGCAAAAGATAAAAGCCAAAAGAATGAAACCTTGAGATGCTTCGCCCAGGGATCCTCGAGAAAGCAATAAAAAGCTTCTCAGCAAGAAACAGAGGGACCCATAAATAATAAAACAAGACCTAGTTAGAGGATAGGGGGTCTCATCACGAGCCACCTATTAGGTCCATGGGCATGTAGCGGTATGACACTACCAACAGTTGGTCACCACGCCAGGGTAGTAGCTCTTGGTGGTGTAGCCAACAGAAAGGGGGTCTCATCACGAGCCAGCCTTCTCATCTCCATAAAATGATTGTGGGTAACATTGCCACCACTGGTCACCACGCCAGGGCAATGTCCCCTAACTAGCCTCGTGAAAGAAAAACCAATAAGAATAAAAGATAAAAGGCATGAATGGGCTTGGAAACATTTGCATCCATGACAGGTGCAGCTCACCCTCTTCAGAGGCACCCACAGGTAAGCCATACATTTCCCTGCTTTCACTGCACCCCTTGCCCAGACATCTCTTACCACCTCATCCACTCACATGGCCTAGATTGACTTCCCCTGGAAACATCCCACATCCAATGAGCATTAGCCCAATAGGACGTCCTAGTATTCCCTCCAAACTTGGCTTGTAGATTAGTATAATGTCTTTGAGCACTTGTTCGGGTAAAAGGGGTTTTATGCACATGTTTAATAACTTGATGATTAGATGTGATTGACATTGCTATGATCCATGTGACTTATGAGCTCATGGAGGGCGAATCTGTTGATGTTGTAGGATCACACCCGATGGACAGGTACACATGGGGAGATGATTAGTTCGGACCTCCATGTGGCTAAAATCCCACCAGATGGATGTTGAGACCCCAGCAGGGGGCAGAGACAGATCAGAGGATTGCACCAAAGAGAGATAGGAGGACATTTCACCAGGGGCAGCCTGGCAGGCCTAGACCCAGGGGGGTTGTGCCCTTTCCACCATGATGTAGGCCTTGGAAGGCCCATGACGTCACCCAGGTCACCCATGACATCATCCAGCGCTTTGGGAGGTTTTAGAAGCAGTTGTGTGCCAAGTGGCACGTGTAGCAAGCTCCTGAGGCCCAAGAAGAACTAACGTTTTGCTCCAAAAGGCCAACGTTGCCCAAAAAGGCCCTAACGTCACCCTAAAAGGGCATGACGTCACCTTAGCAGCTTGATTTAGGGTTTAATAGTGACATTTAATGTAAAAACTGGACATCATTTGTGACTAGCCATGTCGGCCTTTTTGACCTAATTTTGGTCTTTGGTATTGTAAAAATTGGGGGAAATTGCCTCTTATTTTTTATCATCTTTCACTCACACTTGTGAGGTCTGAAATTTGCGCCCTAATCAGGGTTTTATGACTGAAATTTAGTGTGCACTTGTTGAAGGAAGGCTATTCTTGGTGTTTTCTGGCATTTTCTTGGTAGAAAGTCTACAGCTAGGTGATGTGCTAGATTATTCTTGGTGAATGTAAGTAAAATTCTGCAATTCTTCTTGCTTTTGAATGGTTATAGTATCTTTACTTTGCATTTTGCTAGAGATTATGAAATTGCTAGCTTAAAACCCTAGGAGATTAAGCACATGTTATTGTCCTTATCTCAATTGTTATCCACCTACTAGATTGTTTCAAGGAGTCGTTTTGCTTGAAGTCATTGCTAAGGGCCTTGCCATTGCAATACCCTAGCACTTTTTGCTTCATCTTAGCCGTCATTTTCTTCATTCTTTGAGTTAAGGAGGGAGGAAAATCTACTAAAGCCTAGGGTTACCTACACCTCAGTAGTCATTTTCCCCTAGGGTTTGGTGGTTGAAGCCTTGGCTTACCAACACCTCATCCATCAACTCCTCTTGTCTTTGGCTCACTCGTTATCATCTTGCTCCTTCAACATTTGCAGCCACTTTATTGACTCCATTTGTCCTAAGAAAGCACTAGTCTAAGACCTCCATTGAGTTTTTGATCAGATAAACCTTCAAAACCTATTCTTCAAACAACCTACTAACACTTTCTAACCCTAGAATAGCTTGATCTACTAACCTACTTGTTGTTGTTATTAAAGTAAGTTACAGCCATCTAATGCAGCATTAAAAGCTCATAAAACAATTGCAAAGGCTGAATTATAGTTTGTCTTATGTGCTTCTATCAGATGCTAATGATATGACTTCAATGGTTAATGGTTTTTAGTCATCTTAAAGCTTGTCTTGAGACATTTTATATGAAGTATTGCTCTATAAACATTGTTGTTATAAGATTTTTTTTTACTTCATTATATTCAGCAAATTGCCTTGTTTAAGAAAGTCAATAGTTTTATGAAGTGTTAACCAGCAAGTGCTCTTGCAAAAATATAGTTTTCCTGTTGCTTTGTTCCGGACAGGTACACTTCTGGCATATTATATCTTATTTGGTTATTTAACCGGACTTTTTGATCGGTGGTGACTTGTGAGAGGGGACCTTTTACCTAGCTACTTTCCCTTTGCCTTCTCAAAACCCCAAGTCACCAGGGATGTCTCCCCTGGGCCTACCACCCTAAATAGAAAGAGACATCCTATTGAGGTGACAGTGATAGGATTAATCTCCAATTACGCCAATTTGCTCTTCTTTAACCTTTCCTACTATCAAAGTACAAATTGCGCGATAACATTTTGGCGTCGTTGTCAAGGAACACTGAGTCAATTCTCCTCAAAGACGACACTTTTTCGATAAGCCTTTCCTCAAGAATCTTTATCTTACAAGCTTACCTGGAAACTCCACTAAGGGTGATTCCCTTATCTCTTTGATAATTTCAAGGAAATTGTCTGGCGACTCCACAATCCACAAGGAGGTACAATAACCCTCCTCAATCCTTTAGAAGAAAGCCTCCCCGAAACTCTCCTGTAGTAAAATCACACTTCGGAGGAAGTCTTCCTTTAAACACAATGTCCAGCACAGGAACTCAAACCAACATCCCAACCCAAACCAATAACCAAAGACAATGGTCATCCAATCTTTTCAAACCGCTAGACATGACAGTAATACCAAGCTACCCTAGGCAAATGCCCCCCAAGTATGAGAAATGGTTGCCTAAGTTCACCGGTAATGATGCAATCAGTGCCGAGGAGCATATGAGCAATTTTTGGGCATTTTTCCAGCTTCATCCCATTAGTGATGATGCTGAAGACTTGGTTATGAAACTGTTCTCTGCCACCCTCCTTGATGACTCAAGACGTTGGTACAATAGTCTTCCTAATGGCAGTATTAAAACCATGGATAAATTAGAAGAAGTTTTTCTTAAATGATGGAGTATCAAGGAAGACCCCAACATGCTACTGACAAGGCTCAATAACCTTTGGAAACAAGAGAATGAGACCATTAGAGAATTCCACGGTAGGTTTGAAACCCTGTTGCAGAAGATCCCTGTGAGTCATCATCCAACTCATAGTTTCCTTCTTTTCATTTACACCAAAGCCTTTACTGGTCAACTAGGGTATCTCCTCAGAGATAAAAACCCCCAAACAATCCAAGAAGCTCAAGAAATAGCCACAAGGATCGAAGACAACCTCCTTTCATCCAAAATTGAACCTTTCTCAGCCCCAAGAATCAGAATGGACACTAAACCCAAGATAGTCCACATTGTTGAGCCTACCTCGGACATTAGTGCTAGTTTGGCAAAGTTGCAGATGACTATAGATGGCATGGTAAAAAACCAAGAACAAATGATGAATAGGATTGTCAACCTAGAAAGGGCCCAACATCAAGCCCCCGGGGTTCCGTACAAAGGTCAATTCCAAAAAGGGAACCAAGCTTTCAGACCAAAGAATGATCAAGAGGTTCCAAATACTTTAGCTCCTACAAATGTGGTGGATGAAAATCCTTGGTGCTTGCAATGCAGTGAAGCACATTGGGAGCATGAATGTCCTTACAACAATGGAGGCCATGACCAAGTAAACATAATGAATCATACCATAGAGGGCCCCCAGATCTGCCTTAATATTTCCCTTGAGGAACATCAAGAGGGCAAAAAAGAAGCAGCCAGGAAGGCTAAGATGGAGGTGATAAACAACTTGGACCAAGAATCAAGAGAGAAATTGAAGAAACAAGAATTCCAGGTGTATACTAGACAAAAGAAGCTAAACCAACCCCTCTCTACCAATCCTGCAGTAGCCCAAACACGGCCTCCACCCATGAACATTCTCCTCCCTAGGGACCCTCCCAAAACTAAAAGAGTGGACTTAAACTTTGACTTTGAAGGGGCACTATCCAAGATGCATGTGACCAACCCCTTGAGAGAAGTCATCAAAGTACCATCCATCAAGGAAAGATTTGATAATTTCTTCAAAGGATCAGATGGACCAATAGACCCTCCTATCATATTACAAGCTGATCACTTTAGGGTCCAGTATGATGAACACCCACCTTTCTTCATGACCTTGCTGATGAACAACAAGAGCCTCAACAACTGCATGTTGGATTCAGGGGCAGGTGCCAACATGATTTTCCTCAAGGTCATGCAACAATTGGGCCTAAAAGTCACACGGCCTTTTAGGAATGTGTGTGGCTTTGAGTCTAGAGCATTACCCACACATGGGGTAATTAAAAATGTGGAAGTATGCCTTGAAAAATACCCCGAGAGAGTGATCCATATTGACATAGTGGTTGTAGATGTCCCAGATGTGTGGGGGGTGTTATTGTCTAGGAAATTTGCTTCAATGTTGGGAGGCACACTTGAGATGGACCTCACCTACATCAATGTGCCTATGAATGATGGAACAATAAGCCGTCTCCCGAATGTGCCAATGACCAGAATCTATGTGCAAGAAATTTTTTACCCCATCAAAGCTGACAAGGCACATGAGCAAATCGTGGAAAGTCTTCCTGAATTTTCTCCTAATGATATGCCCTTTGCTACGGAGGAAGACTTTGATCAAATACAATGGTCGAAAAGAGAAGATTACCAGCCACTCCTGGACAAGTATAAAGGTAAGGAAGTTGGGGTTGTCAAGCTATTAAAGAAAGGAGAAGACAGTGTATTGATTCAGCCATCCCAACAAGAAGTTTTCACAGCAGAGTCCCACCCTCCTCCCTCTGCACAATATACTAGGGTTGTCCAAGAAACAATCAAGTTCAGAACCAGAGAATAGAAAGAAGGAGACATAGTATGGATGTGGGACACCATGAAGGGAAAGCCTACTAATGTCAAAGGGGATACACAATTTTGGTTTGGACCTTTCAAAGTCAAAAGTAAGTCGGTCAACGTTGCCTATTATTTATCCACATTGGAAGGAAGAAGGCGCCCGTTACCAGTTAGCAGGTACCTCCTCAAACCCCATCAGGGGGTGGAGACTTGACTTCACAGGTAAGTGAAGGTAAGTAGGCATTTGCATTCATTGTATATACCATTTGCATTTCATGCTAAAGTAGTTTGTATTTCCACTTTTACATATGCTTGTTTTATTNTAAGAAGACCTAATAGAAGCTTCCGCTTCTAGAAGGATCTTCCTCTAGATGCTTCTTTTTAGTATAAATAGGAGTCGAGGGTATGAGAACCCTAGCTTGGATATTATTGTAACAGAGCGCTGCTCGATTGGAGGTTTCCCCCTATAAGAGGCCTGTGAACATTGCTATCTGAATCAAGTGCTATTTCTGTTCAAGTGCTATTTCTGTTGCTATTTCGTATATCATTTCTGTGTATTGTGAAGATTATGCTGGATATTTTACTGTTATTATGTTATTTTTAGCATTTCGTTCTTGTTCTGCATATTTTATATATCTGGTATCTTGCACAATACCAAGAACCTTCTGATATGGAAGAAGAGATTTATGAAGGAAATTTTCAACCCCTTGAAGAGGAGCATGATTTCTCCCATGATTCAATTGAATGCAGTGAAACTAGAGAAGTGAATTATGAGGACGAAGCACCAGTAATTTCTCCTCCATACGACGAATCTCTCCAAGATCCTATCTCTCCTGCACAAGATGAAGAGAATGAGGTGAGTCATTTTCCTTTCAATTTTTTGATGATACCTTATTCCATGGTTCAAACAGTGAAGAAGAATTGGAACCCTTGGACAATCTAGAAGACATAGAGTCAAGTCTTCCATTTGATGAAGATATCCAAATACTCAAAGCTCATGCATGAGAAGAAGTAAGAAAGATGGGTTACTTCCCTTTCCAAATTTTTAATGATTCTCTATCTTATGATGTGGAAAGTGAAGAAGTATTGTATGTTCTAACCCCTTCAGGTTATGATGAATATGATGACTTTGTTGATAATATTGATGCATTCATACATGTTGGGAAGCATAAATGGGATGTGATTGGATATGATGAGGATACCATTTACGACATTGAGGATCATTTCTAAAAGTTTCCTTTACAACTATCATATGACATTACTAAATTTGACGATTGGCAACAAGGTGATGATATGGGTACATACCTCTTTCAGATACCCAAGGATGACCTGGTGCTATATTCTCCTAATGATTTTCGGTCATACCTTGAGGATTTTGATGATTATTCCTTTGAGCACTTGGATTTATTCCATGAAGAATATTATCAACCACCGTTGTGATCAGATCATGATAGGAGTAAGGACACCATTTTCCCGAAGAAGGATCTTTGTGATAATGTTCTCCATCCACCTTCGATTACTTTATCTTGTTGTGTAATTAAAGGTGTAGTTGGTAAGTATGTATTTTGTATTAATTTTCCTCTAAGGCAAACCCTAGAGTTCAAGGTGAGGATGAATACCTCAAAAAGAAGTCTGTCATCTCAACCTTTCAGCCTTCCCTTAAGAGTTTGTCAGTCATCTTCTAAGTCCTTGCCAATCCTTTCCCAGGATTCAGATTGTGAGGCTATCCAAGGTAGCTGACTTTCATACCTTTTGAGTCATTCTTATGAACCTTTGAATTTTCACGATCCCTTCCTGAAGTGGATTGAGCACTTTTCTGAGAGAATGACTTGCCATGATTTTGTCCCTCCCTGCTGCCTCCATAAGCTAGACTCCATGATTTTCGATGATATAATACATCCTCTAACTCATGTTATTTTTGTGCTTAAATTATCACTATTTTAGTTTATGATGAAGCACAAAGGCATGTATTGTGAGACAATGATAGGGTGGATTCACTGGCTATTTGACTGCACCTAGCATTCAACCAACAGGTAAGTAGGTAAGAATTTTCATTCATTATATATGCCATTTTCATTTCATGCTAGTAGTTTGTATTTCCATTTGTATATATGCTTTCTTTCATTTTTTGTAATATATATATATATATATATATATATATATATATATATGAGTCGAGGGTGATATCACCACCCCAAATGATTACTAATAGTCTTGTGTTGAGATCAAGAAGGTCACAGGTTATGCCAGAGATGTCGAGGTTCTCATGTGCTCTAGAGTTAACACATGTCCCCAAGTTGGAGCCAGATGTTATCATCTAGCCTAGGGATTACTAAGGAGATTATGTCTTGAGGCCCATAGGTCCTAGACATGGAGTACTAAGAGACATATTGACTTGAGCATGGCCTTGGAGGGCCCATCATTTTATTTTTCAATGCCTCCACTTTGTGAGAAGCAACAACATCCATCACATCGGCCTAGTCTTACAGCAGAAATGGGTATTTCTCCATGAGGTAATGAGTCTGGGTATCATGGTATGTGTCACTCTGATCCTCAAAACATTTGAATATGTGCATTAAATTATTTTTTCTTATAAAGTGTTCTTGGACCTTATGCATTTCCACTTGACCACACATTGGGGGAATGATAGCCTTCCCTAGTAAGATGGTTCCCATAGGGTTTGAGTTACCAGTAGGGGGATTCATGAAAGGTGATCGTCTGTTCCCACCATACTTACCACTTTCCATCTTTTTCCCACTCATCCATCCCATTACACTGATCCAGGCATTGGGTTGGAAAAATATCTAAGGGTTGTACCTTACCTTGTGGGAAGAAGGGAATAAAGGTCCAGAGGGTAAAAGTAGTTGGAAAAAGATAAAAAACAAAAGAATGAAACCTTGATATTCTTCACCCAGGGATCCCCAAGAAATCAATAAAAATATTCTTAACAAGAAACAGAGGGACCCATAAAAAATAATAAATCAAGACCTAGTTGGAGGATAGGGGGTCTCATCACGAGCCAACCTATTATGTCCATATGCATGTAGCAGTATGAAACTACCAACAACTAGTCACCATGATTGGGTAGTGGCTCTTGGTGGAATAGCCAAGAGAAAGGGTGTCTCATCATGAGCCAACCTTCTCATTTCTGTGAAATGCTTATGGGCAACATTGCCACCACTGGTCACCACGTCAGGGCAGTGTCCGCCAATTAGTCTCTTGAAAGAAAAAAACAATAAAAGAATAAAAGATAAAAGGAATAAATGGGCTTGGAAACATTTTCATCCATGAAAAGGTGCAGATCACCCTCCTTAGAGGCACCCACAGGTAAGCCATACATTTCCATGCTATCACTGCACCCATTTCCCAGACATCCCTTACCACGTCATCAACTCAAATGGCCTGGATTTGAGTTCACCCGGGAACATCCTACATCAAATGAGAATTATCCCAATAGGACGTCCTAACATCCCCTCCAAACTTGGATTGTATAATAGCATAACATTTTTGAGAACTTGTCCGAGTAAAATGGATTTCATGCACATGTTTAAATTACTTGATGATTAGATGTGATTGACAATTATATGATCATTGTGATGTATGAGCCCGTGGAGGGCATATTTTTTGAAGTTGTAGGACCACACCCGATGGACAAGTACATATGGGGATATGATTATTTCGGACCTCCATAGGGTTGAAATTCCACCAAATGGATGTTGAGACCCTAGCCATGGGCAGAGACAGATCAAGAGATTACACAAGACAGAGAGGAGTAAATTTCACCAGGGACAACCTGGAAGTCCTAGACCCATGGGTGTTGTTCCATTTCCACCATGATGTAGGCCTTGGAAGACCCATTACATCACCTAGGTCACCCATGATGTCATCCAACATTTTGGAGGCAGTTGTGTGCAAAGTGGCACATGTGGCAGAATCCTAAAGCCCAAGGAGGCCTAATGGTTTTCTCAAGGAGGCCTACGTTGCCCTAGAATGGCCTAACGTCACCCTAAAAGGGCATGATGTCATATTTACCTCTTGATTTAGGGTTTTATTATGACATTTAATGTAAAAAATGGATATTATGTGTAATTGGCCATGTCGACCTTTTTGACCTAATTATGGTCATTGTAATTGAATAAATAAGGGGAAAATCCTTCTTATTTTTCATCATCTTTCACTCACACTTTTGAGGAATGAAATTTGTGCCTTCCTTATTTCTTGGCTGAAATTTTAGGTGCACTTGTTGAGGAAGGCTAAATTTGGATTATTTTGGCAAGTTTCTTGGTGAATGTGTTCAACTAGGGTTCTTCTTGATGAATTCTTGATGTATGTAAATGATATTTTTGCAATTCTTCTTAATTGAATGGTTATAGTTTTATTTATCTTGCATTTACATTCAATATTATGAAATTTCTTTATTAAACCCTAGTAAGACTAGCACATGTTATTGTCCTAGCTTCAACATCTTTCACCTACTAGATCTTGTCAAAAGGCCATTTTTCTTGAAGAATTTTATAGGGCCTTTCCATTGCAACACCCTAGTCTTACTTGCTTCATCTTAGCTGATTTTCATTCATCATTGAGTTAAAGAGGGAGGAAATCTACTAAGGCCCATGGTTACCTACACCTTAGTAGCTACTTTCCCCTAGGGCTTGATAATTGGAGCCTTGGGTTACCAACAATCCAATTTATTAATCTCTCTTATCCTTAACTCTTCTACTATCATTACTTTCCTCCAACATTTGTTGCCATATCATTGACTCCATTTTCCCTAAAGCACTAGTCCAAGTCCTCTTTTCAGTAATTGATCAAAACAACTATCAAAACCTATTCTTTGACCATCCTACTAACCTTTTCTAACCCTAGAACAGCCTAACCTACTAACAATATTGTTGTTGTTAATAAAGTAAGCTACAACCATTAATTGCAGCATTAAAATCTTCTAAAAGCAATTGAAAACACTGATCTATACATTGTCTTGTTTGCTTCTAACAAATGCTAGTATTATGATTTCAATGGTTAATGATTCTTAGTCATTTTGAAGCTACTTAAAGGCATTTAATATGAAGTATCACCCTATAAATATCGTTGTTATAATTTTTTGTTTACTTTATCATTATCAAAAAAAATATTTATTAAGAAATTCTATGTTTTTATGAAGTGATAACTAGCAAGTGTGCTTGTGAATATATATAGTTTCTTGTTGCTTGTTTCCAGGAAGGTACACCTTGACATATTATTATTTCATTGGTTATAAAAATGAGACTTTATGGTCGGTGGTGACTTGTGAGAGGGTATATTTATCTATCCATTTTGACTTTGCCTTCTCAAACCCCCAAGTCACCAGGGACATCTCCCATGGGCCTTACACCCTAAATAGAAAAAGACATCCTATTGAGGTGACAGTGATAGGATAGTATCCATTTACACCATTTTCTCTCCTTTAACCTTTCCTTTTATCAAAGTACAAATTGTGCGATAACAACCACTACTGTCCATTTTCTCTCAACACCAAGCCACCCCTGAGATAAGGCTAGCAGTCAAAAATTAGATCCATCCCACTAACTATCCACTCTCGACACACACAACAACCCCCATCCAAGGTTCCACTCCTACAACATTTCCAATCCTCCATCTCTCTCTTTTCCCACAACCTACACTACCCATGGAATGTACCCCCTTCACTACTTACAATCCCTCAGGATGTACCATTCTTTTATTGAGGCCCCTCGTGCACTTTTTTTGAAAGGAGCTCTCAATTGGGGACCCTCATGAATTCTCATCTTCCCAAGGAGTTTTCACAACAACCATCACAAGGCTCTTTAGTCATTTCTTCAACAGGAAAACGCACTACATGCGTACAACCCATTTTTACAATCACGCAAACCTATTTCTCAACACAAAAAACAAGAAAACTTCAGATATGTTCAAGTACACCATGTCTAGTCCTTTTCACAACCCTATTCTATTCCTTTGCTACCCAAAAACTGCATGTAAAAACTGTTCTCCATCCAAAAATATGACTATCCAAAAAATTTCCCTTAGCCATACAAATTTCCTCTCATTGTTTTCTTTCTTGACTTGAATTACACTCTTCCCCATGTTTATTTTACTCATTCCCATTCTCCCCAATAAATATGTGATGTGAATACTCACACACACCCTCTTACAGGAGTTAAATGATTGGATTTTAGCATACTCCACATCAAATTAGAAGGTTATATACAATGATAATAATTCAGGAATGTGGGTTTGGATTAATACCCATGCATAATTCCCCCTTGTACCGCTCTCTCTTATGTAATCATATCTCCCCCATCGCTCTTCATTCCTTTCATATTTCATCCAACAATTATTACTTTTATTAATTATTCAATGCACATAATATCCAATCCGCCCCCTGGCCACATTAAAAAGATATGGGTTCTTATTCCTAACACAACAACTCAAAAACCTAATTCACATTTATCCAATTACATTATAATTCATGGGGATTAAAACTAGGTATGTCACACTCCCCTCCCCCTTTTTTTTGCACTATCCTCAATGCTTAACACCCTACAAGTGTACTTTCATTTTACAAGTCTGGCTCCCCATCCATGGCCCAAAATCACATAGGCACCCTAGCCTAAAAAAAATTACATAGGCACTCAAGCCTCAATACCATAGATTCAAAGGAACTCCAACCCAAAAACATAAATGTAAGGACACCTTAGCCCAAAACATATATATACATACATACATATATATTGAGGAAAGTGAAGTGGGCAAATTCCTTGGGTCAACCCTGATAAACAAATGGGATTCCATTCCTTGGGATGGGTAGGTAAAGAGGAAGAGAGATGGTGGAAGTTGGGATAGTTGTAGGAGAATTATAGTGGGTTATATATATAACCCACTATAATTCTCCTACAACTATCCNTGTTCATTTTGATTCGAAGCGGAAAGAGTCATAATGGAGTGTATCATGGAGAAAATCATCTTTTTGCCTAAAATTTATTATGTAAATTGAATTTCTGGATAAACACGGTGTATATAGATTTTGAAAAGTTGGACGTTACTAGTGGATATTCCACTCATCATAAGGATAACAAAAAGCTTTGAAGTAAGAAACCACCCCGGATTTGTATTTAATGAAATGGAAATAAAAGTGACATTTGAGAAGGAGTTAGGTAAGGGATTAACAAAAAGCTTTGAAGTAAGAAACCACCCATGATTTGTATTTAATGAAATGGAAATAAAAGTGACATTTGAGAGGTAAGGGATTAATTAATAAAATAAAAAATGATCCAATAAAAAAATGAAAAAATAATAAGATATTAAGAATGACAAAATAATAAGAGGGTTGATATGAAATAAATATAATATTATTAGATAATGAGGAAAAGATTACTTAGGATTAAGAAAAAAAATGTGTTTAGATAAGTACAAAAAGATAAGATAGTTAGAAATAATAAAGTG